>JAWZYV010014449.1:0-96434 GCA_038373885.1 Cheiracanthium punctorium | reverse complement strand
CACCTTTTGCTAAAAATGATTTGAATTACATTCTTAATTCTCTTTTAACATGCAATGAATTAAACAAATTCATACTTTACCATACATACGTATACATATTTTATTTGCAAATGAGCCTCTCATGACTCGCGACTACAGTCAAGTGCTGGGGCTGGAAATAAGATTTTGATGGTGACAACAAACATTGCTATGAGTTTCTATAAGCACAGGCAGCAAAAACTATTCGCTTCACGACAAAAAAAAAAAAAAAAAAAAAAAAAAAAAAAAAAAATCTTACATTTTTGTAATAACAGTCAACTGCAGTTGGAGTTTGTTTATTTCGTCGAACTTAAAAGGAATTGTATCAGTAATGGAATGGATAGAACCTAAGTACATCTATGCTTCTCTTGTAAGCATTTTTGCAATGCCATGTGTGTATAACCTTCAAATATATCGATCAATAGACAGGCCCTGATTACCGCAGAGTCCTCGGCCTAGGGGACCCAAAATTATTAAAATAGTTTTAAGCTCTTAAAAAAAAATTAGCACAAAAACGTGAATGACAATAAATAAATTGATGCAATTTTACAACGCATTCCTCTGTGTTAAAGCTCTTGTTTATACTGTATTCAGGGATCAAAGAAATATGTTTAAGTCCAAGGAATTCTACAATGGAGCATTCAGGGACTCGACCTTATCTGAAGCATAACTTATGAGCATTAGAATTTTATGGACGTTAAGTTGAAATTTTACTGAACAAAGGGCCCCCCCCCCTCCTTACTTACAACAAAAATTTGTACCCTGCGACAGGGGCGTAGCCAGAAATTTTTCATGCCCGGGGGGGGGGTTACGACTACTACAACTCATATATGTATACGTGTGTGTGATAATGTAGTGAAGAATATACATTTTGTATGGCAAAAAATTCCTCATGGGAGGGTTATGACCCCCTAACCCCCCACCCCCCCTTGGCTACGCCCCTGCTGCGACAATGTGTACATGGGCGCCCTTAGAAATTTCACACTTGTAACAATTTGAGTTCCTATTTCGCTTTGTAATGCACGTTTGTTTACACCATAACGCAGTCTACTAAATCTCCAAGAGGGCTCAAGTGCCCTACCTTGCCCCCCCCCCCTCCTTATGGGTGCCATGAATATGTATCAACAAGGTATGACCGTATAGAGGCCTCCGAAGAGCGCTTGGCCTAGGGCCTCTGAATGTCTTCGTCAGGCTCTGTCTATAGAAAGAAATACTCAAAAATACTCGCAGCTGAACATGCTGTTAAGAACTGTTGATCATCGCGGCTATTTCGGCTAATTTCACTTCATTTGCGTTGGTTGCTACGTCTTATTTCGAGCCTTGGTATAGTGTATGTATAGTGAGTTGAATTTCTTTTACTTGGATGTTGCCAGTTTTCACTTTAGAAAGGAAGCCTGATTATGTCACCAAGTACCGGTTTATATATAAAACTAGAAATCAAAGCCCCTTTGTGGAGGTAATTACAACTAGTGCTAGGGGAAAAAAAAGCAAAAAACGACTGATGAAAATATATCAACACTCAATATATTTAATCATCGTCCACTTAAAATAAGTAAGTTCTTATTCAATTATTATTATTTACCCAAATCGAAACTCTTCCGGAAACGCGCGGAAACTTTTCGCATCCGAACGATTTCGTTTTGTGGGATCAGCGCCTCTTGTATCAATGCTTCATGCAGACGATATCCTTTTAATTAAAAAAAAAAAAGAACATTTTAAAGGAATTGGATTCCAAATTTTCAATTCAAAACCTGATAAACCGTGACGTGACTTCGGTATGACTCCATTTTCACTTGCGGCAGCTAATATTGTCACGCAAACGATTAACTTCTTTTTTACTCTCGGTAATAAAATGGTGCTGAAAATAGCGAAAAATCTCTTAAAAATGAAGGAACAGGTGGATTTTCAGATTTTTAAAGTAGCGCAGATTGTTTTCTATATTTTTATTCATAATTATGAAAAATTCCATGTGGATCGTGCGTAGGCATGGACGCGAGACGACTTTTTGCGAGACGAGACAGAGATTTACAGCATTTTTGCGAGACGAGACAAGCATTTTTAACATTATGATATAGGGATTTTTGCGAGACGAGACAAAGCTTTTCGGCTGTTTTGCGAGACGCGAGACGCCAATTTTTCGTCTCGCGTCCATCCCTAATCGTGCGAACAGTGTTGATGTTATCACACTTTTTGCGCTTAACTTTTTAATCTTTTTGGAGTAATGCCGGTAAATGTTTTATCTTGGAGCTGCTAACCGGAATTGCTAGAGAATCGGTAGGCCAGGGATCAGCGTAACTATATGTTATAGGATTGGATCATTTTTTCAAGAAAACACCCGTTATATGCTCACTCCTTTCGCTTATAGTCTAGAGTTGAATCGGGCTCGGAATTGACTGTAGGGTTCGGGCTCGATCGCGAAATCAAAGTTTTCATTTATTGTACATGTACATACTCCTGTAAACCGACTCGAAAAATGTTTCATTCTTTTTGGGAGAAGTAAACTTATTTATTATACACAAGATAAAGGGGATCAGAGGGCCTCTAGTAGACGCTTGAAATTGTTCAGATATTTCAGAGCGGTGGTTTATTGTTTCGTTGGTGAGTCATGAAATTGGATATGTGTTTACATTTGTGAAAAATATATTTATAATTTCCGTCTCTGGGGAAGATGACGGGACGTTTTGACTATCTTTCATTTACGGCAATGTTCCCGTCGGAAAAACTTGTGATATCCCAGCCATAAAGTAAATTGTCTTTTATGTATTAACCCTTTGAGGCGCAACCCTTTCCCAATGTTGGAAGATGGATGTTGGCTGTCCCAATGTTGGCTGTGTCGGCACAGACAGCTGCCGTCAAAAAAGGGTCTCTAGATCTGTGGCACGCGATGAACGTTTTGATCGTCCGCCATCTTACTGGTAGTTAAGTCGAGCGATGGCAACGGCTGCCCTTTTTTCAGCATTGGGCAATCTAGCCAGCTGTTCTCGCATTCTTCCATTTTTCAGCAGATGTCAGTGCTGTTAAAAATAATCGTGACCATTTTTTTACGGGAAAGGACGTGCTAAAAAGTAAAGGATTCTCGTGGAGTTATGTCACCCGTAACTATTTTTATAGAAATCCAATCTATTCTTCGTGACAGTCAAAACGTTAGAGTTTGGTGTTCCCAGAGCGGGAACACTGCGCGTTAAAGGGTTAATTAGGCCAAATTTTGAACTCCGGCTTGAATTATATATATGTCTCGCCTTCGGACTACAAGTCCTTGGGCTCGGGCTTATAAAAGTGTGCCCTAATTCAGCTGTGTAGTCTGATTCTCCAATTTTCATTCAATCATGCATTCTCGACTTCCACAGCTTGGACTGTTATTTTCCAAAACTGCTCGTTAGTTACTGAAACAGGTGTTATGAAAATTCATGGATTCCCCCTATAGTTTTACTCTCCTCAGTTCCGCATCGTCGAACTCGAGCAGCTAGTTAGGCCTCTCTACCTTCAGTGTCATATTACCTTTTTGGTCCTACCCCATTGTCTTCGAATTCCGCTTTTATTAAAAAGAAAAAAAATAAAAAATAAAAGATGAGCAAGGGAAAAAAACCAACCGTTGTTGTTGTACGCCCACGAGTTTCCAGGTTTTTTTTTCCTCCCCCCCCCCCTTTGGAATCACAGCAGATAAACAAATAACGTAGACGTTTGTGTATAATAATAATAATCAGGTTTAGTAAACCACCGTAGTTTGCGGTTTTGAAATGGAAAAACAGCACTATTCTGTCTTATCAGAAAAAAAATAGGGTGGAGATCCTTCTTTAAAGTGTTGTTATGAAAATTCCACATGCACATTTTAATATGCGAAGATAAAAATAAAAGGGGAGGGGGAGCTTGAGGGATAGTAAAGTCAAGGTCTAATATAAATAAATGCTAGCCTTTAAAAGTGTATGGAATGTTTATTTTTTATTCTAGTCGTGGAATGCTTTTGTTTTTTTTCTTCTTCTTTTAAGACGTTCCTCAGATTATAGTACAATGTGCAGCAGAATCACTCAACTATAAATTTTCAGAATCTGGCGCTGTCTAGTCTGTGAAATTCCAGTTTTTCCACATAACAAGAAATATAAATCACGCCATTATATAAAATATTTCCCAGCACAACAATCTTTTTTTGCGCCAAATTTGGCAATGCATGTCGTCGAACATGGCGAGATTGGAGATAATCTCAAAAAAGATACCTAAAAGTAACATGGATTACTGTTCAAATGCAGGGACGTGTCCAGAAAATCATTTCGAAGAGGGTCCAAACGGTAAAAAAGGCAGGATTTTACACAAAAAGACTATGTCATTACCATTTTAGTAACAATTTTTTTCATTGTTGTGGTGTGGTGCCATTTAATTATTTTAGAAATCTAAATATTTGAAGCCTTAAGATAAACCTTCCTCTGGAGTTTTTTCTTTTTTTCTGGAAGCAAGAGAGCTAGTTACACTTGTTGGGTATTGATTTAGCAAATTTGCTTTCTTGGGATATGTAAATTTTTTGTCTGGGCTTTTTTAGCAACACGCCTGACAGAGCGTGCTGAAAATAACAGATTTTTCCAACCCTGGTGCATACTGCCATACACAAATTCTGAATTACTTCAAAAAGCAAAACCAAACATATATTTTAGTGATTTTTTATCGACCATTTTGTAAAAGTAGTGAATTTTTAGCATGCTTACCATTTTTTATGCTTTCGGCTCAAAACTTAAGATTTTTTTACGATTTTGCGCGAAATCCCCGTTTTTTATGCTTTTTAATAAATTTTTATTTTTTATTTAAAAATCACGGCGCATTTCTTTTTTTTTTGAAAAATTTCTTAAAATTTATCATTCATTATTTTTTGGCAGAATTCCACAGTTTTATATTAAGATTGCCGAATCCCCCCCCCCCTCCCGCCGCCAATCAACTAATTCAACTGTTCATTTAAATCGGGTATGGGTAACCTTTGACAAGTCGCGGACCGTATAGTTGGGATTTATATAGGATTTTGAGTGGTTTATATGGGTTTTACTATATTCCTCAGTTCGGATCAAAAGCCGTGGCGGGTCGCGTATTTCAAATATCAACATTAATTGTGGTCAATGGATGATAACAGCCAATGAGAGCCGGATTTTTGTTGCGCATGTGCTTTAATTAGTTAGCAGACAAGCTTGCGCTAGAGCTCAAAGCTAGTTTCGAATTTTCGTTTGGTCTTTGCGCAGCATGCGCTACTAAACTTGTTTGTCTGAACGAGAGCAGAAAGTTGTCTTGAATTCATTTACTTATTCTGCATGCTTGAGAATTTCCACTGCTTCGAATTTAAATATGCTTACAAAATGGTGACGAATGCTTTACGAAAACAATTTTTGTGACTGTTTAACGTTCGTTTTTAGAATAATTCATGTTTTATTTTCTTAATGGTGTCACCTAAATTTAATAGATGATTTTGCAAGTCAAGCTGGTGGAAGTAAAACATTAAAAGTGCAGCTAGTATAAAAATAAATGCATTCTTTTGAACATTATTGCATTGTAGTAAAGTTTAAAAATTTTAAAGCTTAGAATTTTTGCCCCCCCCTCCCCGAAACTGATCTTATTAACATAGCATGAATGTTTATTTACTATAGATGATATTTATAAAACTTGTTATATAAATCAGTTCCAAATACAATTATCTTTATCCAATTGTTTTAATTGACCGATAGAAATTGTTTCAAGTGATTTAAACTTATTTTTTGACGTAATTGAATTAAGAGGTTTTTTTTTTTTTTTTTTTTTTTTTTTTTTCTTGTATATGGGGTTGGGTGGTGGTTGGTAATATTGAAAAATACACCCTCTCAAAAAGGTGTTCAAGCACGAGAGAAATTTCCTTTATTAATTTTTCGATAATACATTCAGCTCAAATACAAAAAATTGTTATAATAAGCTACACAATCTACTTCGTACAAAGAATAAAACTTTCTAATGAAAGCTATATAGGAAAACTGACTTGTGCTGAAATAATGTTTAAGGAGGGTGTACTTTTCTTTCATCATGAAATTGTTTAATTTTTTTTTCTATTCGATATATATTTAAGAACATCACAAGTGTTTCTAATGAAGTTTTGGGATCTTTCAAGTACATTAATGTGAGCAAACCTTTTTGGTTTAGCTCTATACAAACTTTTCTGTTAACAACATAAAACTTTATTCTAGATTCCTTTACATGAAGCATTTATATTTATATTGATATATATTACTAGATTTCAAGAGAACTGGATTATATAAAAAATAAAACCATTCATATTTTTTTCGATAACTGAATAATTTATTTATAGAATAAATTTAGAGGCTTTTAATCAGGTCAATTTTATTTTTTATTGGTTTAACTTTCAGCATAGAATTCAATGTTCTGAATTTTCACAGCTCCCCAGAATTTTGTGAATCGACCTGTTTAAATTGGTTTGTAGAATATAAAAATTTTAATGTTTATGAAAAAATGCTTCTGCTAGCAGTTACTTTTTAAAGGTCTCCTTGAAAGTTCCCTTTCAGTTCATAATTTAAAGTCTAGCAAGATACTGCATAGGTCTAATGTTGAATTTTTACTTTGAAGGGACTGTAGTTATAAAGAAATCACTGAAATTTTTTACAGTTCTATGAAGCTGATGTAAAACATGTGTAATTACTGCCTAGTTTTTCTAGCTTTTTGAAGCTTTCAAAAAAAAGAAAAGCTTTGTAATATTAGGCACATACAGATATATGCCTTTGACTTTTATTAGAAATTGAAATGAAAATTCACAAAAATCATCAAAGTATTGAAATTCACAAAATTTGTATTGCAATTCACAAAAATAAGCAGTTTTCACAAAAATGGGACCCTGGAAAAAATTGCTGGATCCACCACTGTTTTTAGAATTTTTTCAGTTATGTTTATCAATTTGCTGGTGATTTTGAAAAATAAAAAATTTGCTGCAGAGGCATGTCCAGAAATTCTTTTTGACAGGGGTCAAATTTTAAGAAAATCTTGTTTGACCCAAACAAAATGTCTTGTTTGACCCAAGCAAATTACTCTAAACAGATGTAAAATTTTAGGGATCAGGCTAATTTATAATAGAAGCTCAATTTACTTATCCAAAGTGTATAATAAAACAGAGCGCTACCCTTTAAAAATCTCTTTTAAAAAGTGGCTAAGACAAATTGCGCTAACAATCTTGGCCATTATGAAAGTAATCACACGCTGTCTCTTTGCTGCTAAGATAGACAATAACTTAACGCACAAGAATCGAACGACCGTCTGTCATTGGCTGCCTTCCTTGCTCAAAAATATAAGTTAGAAATCCTTTTAAAAATTATCAATCAATTAAAATAATAGGATAAAAATTTTAAAAATGTACGAATTCAAATTACCAAATCTAGAAGGGACAATAATACGAAAATCAAACCGAAGCTTTCTGCTGTCTGCTCTGCTGAGTAAGTTAAAACGCATGCACGTTATTTCCCACTGACCACAATCAATGTGGATATTTAAAATATGCTGGCGGGCCACATCCGACCTGCGGGCTGCCGGTTGCCCATATGTGATTTAAATTCTGGGTAGGAGAAATTTCGTTGAGTATTCACCAAAATATCAATTTCAATCTTTTTCCATCCGTTTTGAGAACAAATATTTTTCCTTTTGTATAGTATTTTTATAGGAACCTACAATACTGTATGAATGAAAATTGATTCTTATTTCAAATTTATAATTATTTTTGTAATCACTTTTTTAAAATGTGAAACAGTAAAGAAAACATTTCATTAAGAGGGCAGGTTCAAATATGAATGAAAATTACACAAAATGATAGTAAGAATAATGAAAGCAAACAAAGAATAAACTTGGCAATTTTTTTAATTATTTTTTGTGTAATTTTACAGTACTTTCTAATGTATTACAGAATTGCTTTTTTCCTTCCTAATGTGTTTAAAATTATATAAACTTTTTATCTAGCAGAAATGTTTTTTAATGAAAGTAACTAAATTTTAAATTTTTTTTTTCATTCAAGAAATATATATTAAGTGTGAGTGTGTGTGTGTCATATAAATATATTTTTAATATTTCATACTATTTAAAATATGTAAATTGATAATACTTTAAAGTGTCCAATGAATTTATTTGATGAAAAGCATTAGGAATGCTGTTTAGTAAAAAATGTTTAAAATATCATTCACATACTATTTGGCAAAAATTATCAAAAATTTCATTTGTGCATTATTTTATGTCTTGGAAATTGCAAAAGTTGGCGAGTATGCTTTTTAGGGTTATGAAAAAAATTGAACTCGGCTGCCCAAATTTAAAACACAGTAAAAGACAAATTTTTCAAAATTGATTTTTTAGCATTTTTTGTTCTAAGAGTCGTGTGAACATGATTTACTTGGTACTTTTCAGTAATTTAATTTTTTCGTATAGATATCAAAATTGATAAACCTAGCAAGTGCTTTTATTTTTTTAATTTGAAAAATTTAAAACAAAGTAACACTTTCAACAATTTTAAAAACCTATTTTATTTTCTATATGTTGTCATCCTAATCTGTGACAATAATCAACGGTTAATTTGTTGTGCTAAAATACCATTTCATGCGGCTAAAAGAAAATGTTTTATTGATTTTCTGGAAGATTTTGAATTTGTCATTTACTGTGTTTTGAATTTGGGCAGCCAAACTCAAAAGTGATTAATTCAATTAAAAAGGTGATTTTTAATTGAAAAAAGTGACTTGCAGGGCTCACACACACACACACAAAATAAGTCTCTGGAGTTTACCATTTTCGCGAAAATTTAAGATTTTTCCTTGCGCTGGATAGTTTTTGCTGCTAGCTTATAAAAGCTCACAGCATTTTTGTTGCCACCTTCAAAATCTTATTTCGAGCCTTGTTAATTAGTGAGAACCCTAAACTGGTTATTATTTAGTATCTTAAAAAAAAATTATAGTACTTTTAATAATTTTTTTCTTTTTCTAGCATACAAAAGCTGTAAAAAGACCTGCTGAAGAACCTCTTCTGAATCCGTCTGTTGATTGCACAAACAATGAAGATGCCGAAAAGCCTTCCAAGTTACTTCGAACTGATATAACACCTGACAAACTGCCTGATTTAAAAACGCAACAACCTTCGCATTCTAATTTTTCTGTACAAATAGTGCAGCAGTTTGCAAACAATCCGCACAATCAACAGTCACAGACTATACAGACTAATGTTACTGTCCAACCTCTTAATAAACCCCTAACCTCTCCCCTGCCCCAGCCTACGCGCAATAAGACCCCTCAAGAACCTGTTGTCAACGCGACAGATTCTCATCAAGGCAGTGCACAAAGTGTACAGCCAGTGGCCAATGTGGAATGCAAGCAAGAGAAAGACTGCAATCAGACAGACTTGTGCCAATTTAAAGGCGCTCAGAACTCTACCAGCGATCGCCTCTCCGACACTTTTCCCAGTTTGGGACTAACAGACGAGTCTGGTGATGACGTCATCCACCCAGATCTTCTTAAAGATTTAATCGATGAAGTTTTTACGAATCCTTCAGACATAATGAAGGATTTTAATTTCGATGACAGCGTAGGCAGTATAAAAGACCAGGATGATGCCACTAAAGATATTATTGATTTGATAAAAGAATCATCACCAATGCCAATAAGATCATTCCATACAGATATTTTATCATTTGTAAATAATTCAGTCAATCAACAACAACAGCAACCACCACCAACTTCACATCAACAGCAACAGCCGAATGGTATGTATTTTTTCTTTTCTCTGTTAGTTAAAGTAGGATTCGTTTAAAAGCTTTTTTTCATGATCCCTGAATGTGTTTGTTTCAGGACCTGACTGACATTTTTGTGCCCATTGCACTTTTCAAATTTTATGCCCCTGTATACAGCTGGCTCAAATTCTGTGCCCCTGTACATAGCTTTAAAATCAATTTTTCAGCCTATTTGTGTATGTGCGCCCAGGACACGTGCACAAGTGTGCATGCAATAATGAGGACCTGATTGGTTTAGCCTATTGAAAAAATAATTGCTGTGTTTTTTCTTACTTATTTCTTTGCAGGGATTGTACACTACTCAAAAGACTTTGAGAGCTACTTATTTTATCCTTACTTTTTATTTTGAATCTAGTTTGTATATTAAATAAAACAAAGTTGAAAAGTAGGTTCTAAAAGTTTGAGAAAATTAAATGATGATTATGAAAATCATCCAAATTTAACCATTCAGCTGTACAATACCTCAAAAAAGTTATAGTGGATTAATCCCCCATAAAAAAAAAGTAAATAAATAATGTTGGGATTGTTTTACCAGTTGATGAACCTTATTTTTATACAGATTTTCTGATTTTAATGACACAGAAGGTTTCAGAGGTGTTATAATCTATGATAAACTGTATTAAAATTCTGCCAATAGTTACAGAATTTTACGTACCAGAATAAATTTTAGTGGAGTTGGGGATACTACTGTTAGAGAAATCCATATTTAAAGCATTTATTTCACTAAAAATGTATAAGATGTACCTATATGTGAATGAAATACAGTTGAACGCCAAAAATCCGCCGACCTAAAATCCGCAAATGTCCGAAATCCGCACACCTTCTCTGATATAAATAATGAAATTCGCAGTATTCCACCAATGAAGAAATTGTTGAAAAGTTTCTTGAATCCAGATAAATATGATTCTGATGATGATCTAAAACTTGGGTAATAATAATAAAATCCATTTGATAAAAGTTTAAAGTTAAGAAAAGAATACCCTAAATTTTTACAACAGCTAAGTTCTATAACAAAACAAAAATTAATCATAATTCTGTTTAAATATTCTGATGAAAATATGCAGTTTAAACAGTTATTGTTTAAACTGCATATTTAAACAGTTATACAATTTGCAAAATTAAATAAATAAAAGAAACAAAGTAGAAAAAATTTTTTTTTAAACAAATCACCATAGAACATGTTTTCAAAATTAGAGAAAGGAAATTTTGAAACCATTTGCTTTGCTAATCTTCATGTAATTTCTTTTTTCTCCTATGCTTTTGTATTTAAAGTGAAAATATAAATGAAATACTTTTGACTGTGTTTTTATTTCATTGTAATTGTATTCTCCTTTTCTTAAGTCTGAAATGTAATAGGATTTATCTTTTATGGCCTGAAATCTGCAAAAACCTAAAATCCGCACAAGCCTTGGTCCCAAGCTGTGCGGATTTCTGGCTCTCTACTGTAGTAGTGCTGTCATATGACAGCTACTTCATTAGCATCAGAGCATACTTGTTAGTCCTATTTTTTTTAATCAACTTTGAGATAATTTTCACAAACGATACTTAATCCCCCCTCCCCCCAAAAAAGGGCTTCCTCATCCAGTTACTATAAAAAAACAAGTTTTCTCTTGAAGATAAACTATATACTACTCTTCTCTTAAAATTTTAAAATGGGACATTTTGTTCTTTGGTTGGCATTAAGTTCATGAGCTTCAGAGTACTTTTGTCCAATTAGAAAACTTTAAACACTGTATGGTATGCATGTTTTCCATTTGTGCTTTTATCATTTTGCTAGGTTTAGAAGGTACGTTTTTTTAATAAGTCATTTGTATTTTCAGGATTATTTAAGAGCATGAGCAGTAATGAAGTTCCAATGTCTGTCATGGTTACTTCTACTGCTTCTTCTGTCACTTCAACTTCAAATTTTTACAATACATCTGTACAAAGATTACCTCCCTATGGTAATCAATCACTAAACATTTCAAGTGGATTAAGTTTAGATTTCAAGATGTCTGAACCTAGTCCTGCTGCTTTGACTCTCAAGCAAATGGCTGAACAGCATCAAAATATGCAGGTAAATTTATCTTATAAATTTTCTATTTATTTTCAAAAGTTTATTTTTTTTTTAGATGTTTTGTTATACTTTTTGTTATACATATACAAATGGTGATGCAAACAAACATTATACAAGCAAATGGTGAAGATACTGTGCAATCTCTCTCTCTCTCTCTCTCTCCTCTCTTCTTTTTTTTTTTTAAATTATTCCACCATAATGGTCGTGTGTATTGATTTTTTTTTTCGTTTTTCATTGTTCTCAAAAGTTACATTACTTTATTTAGAATACAGAAGTCAACTAACTGGGATTTCTTTTAAAGCAGTCAAAAATATTTTGTCATAAATTAAAAATTGCATGAGATGGATAAACTTTTTCAAAATTTTCAACATACAACAATAAATTTGCAGTGTGTATGATTCTAAATAGCTCTTTGAAAATACACAATTTGACATTTTTCACAAAATTAAAATAAACTATTTTTTCCTGCTGAACCATGGAAGATTTTTATTAACCATTCTGCAAAAATTGTTTCTATTCATTGACATGACCTTTTAATTGCTTTAGTAGTGACTGTGTTAATAAATATTGTGACATTAAGACATTTTACTTTCAGCAGAAGCATCAGCAGCTTGGAAATACAGCTCTTAACATCAGACCTTTCAATCAAGATGCTTTCAATTCTCATATGAATCATTTACAGCCAAATCGCAATTATCTCTCTGGAACAAATCCTGCTTTGTCAAGTCCCAAAACTCCCAATTCGAACAACATATTCAACACTTTTGACCGCCAAATGAACAATATTAATAACTTCAGCAACAACGAGCCTCTGAACAACCTAGCCATTAGTTCAAGTAACATGTTTGATGCAGATGTCCATCAAAGGAATTCCAATGTCATTTCTGAGATGGATCATTCCAAGCAGCCTAACTGTATTTCTGTGCAACAACAACAATTGCAACATCAACAACAACAGCAGCAGCAACAACAGCACCAGCAGCATCAACAGCACCAGCAGCAGCAACAACAGCCACCAGCAGCATCAACAACAGCAGCATCAACAACAACAGCAGCAGCATCAACAACAACAACAGCAGCATCAACAACAACAACAGCAGCATCAACAACAACAACAGCAGCATCAACAACAACAGCAGCAGCAGCAACAACAACAGCAGAAACCACCTGCATATGTATCAGCTAGATCACTGCCTCACTTTCCAGAAAACTCCCAAATGAGGCTGCAGAATCCAGTAACGAACCAGCAGCAGCAAAGACCTACTGGCAGACAGTTTCCGAATAATGTGCAACTGGCACAGGCCTCTCAGATGCATACAAATCAAGGTCATCACAATGCTCAACAGGTGAGTTCTCATCGTTCCACATTTCTGCATTCCTTTGCCAGTTTGTAAACATTCAAAAGCATCTTCCAAAGAATTGGATACAAACAGTATCCAATTCTGTTTGAAATGTCGGAATTTTTTTCGGTTATGAAGTATATAGATTAAGTAGACAAGTCAAGTCTCAGAATTTTGACATGAAGCTCAAACTTTTTTATCCCATTTTGGCCTCAGGATTTTGCTTAATTTCTCAGGAAAATTATTTAATCAGGAAAATTATTACATTTAGAGAGTTTTATCTAAATAAACTCTCTTTTTAACAGTTTATTTAGATATTGCAACTTTCAATTTTCTTCATTAGGTTCAGAATATCGGCTTTCTCATGTTGATCAGACCAACAACCTGGGAATATTTGACTTCAAATAATGTAAATCTAAAGTTCTAAAACATTAAATTGCACAAATGGCTATTCATTGATAACCTCTTAACCTCAGTATTTATCTAGAAATATGCTTGAAATTTTATAGCTGGAAAATTTTTTGTTGGAAAATTAAATGTTATTTTGAATCTTTAAGATATCTTTGTATAATTTTTAGTTTATCTCATATATTTGGATTGATGTTTTATATTTTCTGATATTTCTTTGGCAAATTTTTGAAATTCAATTCTTTTATACAACTCAAACAATACATGCTGCTAAGTTTATGCAGATACACATGGAAAATAGGAAAATAAACAAATTATTATGACTGTATTTATGTGTGCATTTTATGCTGAAAATATATTCACAAGAAATTAGACTTTTTGACTTTGAAAATGAGGAGATCTCAGGATTTTTGATTTTGTAAACTTGTCATGCCTGGATTAAGTAAAAGATTAATTTTATTTTTTGCAAAGCTGCATTTAAAAGAGTAAGTATAATGCTGCAATTGCTAGATATTATCTGTATATTGTACATTAGTAAAGTACCAGATTATAAAGTGCCAACGATAATTATACAAATATCCTTGAATGAGCATCAAAATAATAAAATATATCCATCCATAGATTCATTTATTTATTCATATTTATTTTGTTATATACTTTATCACTGCAAATTATCTTGATAATATTCTCATTTTCTTCTTAGCTGCAACAGAATTCTCGTGACATGAACCAGCAGCAGCATCATATAATGTCTCATTCAAATCAGTATGGAAGTTTTCCTTCTCAGCAACCAGTTAATAACTCAACATTCCAATTGTCCATGTCACAAAATATTCCATATTCCCCACAGTTCAATACACCAAATCAAACTATGAACAGTTTGCACCAAGCGAACAACAGACCGCCTCCTGAATATAAAGCTCACCAATCTGTGGAAAACGTGAACCTCATCGAGCAGCTTAAAGTGCCATCATCACAACCCTTGTTTAACCACCCTGCTGTTCATAAGGATAATTTGCTGAACAAGCAGCAACGGCCACCAAATGTTACTATCACGGCCGATGGTTCAGTTATTAGGTCATCATCCTCTATGGACTGGAGACACATAGTTAATGAAACCCATAACAGAACTAATCCTGCATTTCAAAACAATTACAACAATTTTGTGCGAAATGACCACCCAATGCAACAACAGCAGCCTCAAATGTTCAATCAGTACCGAATGCTCGGGAATCAGGCAGTTACAAATCGCATGATTCGTCCAAACATGGTGCCTAATCAAATGCTGATGCAGCAGCGACAGAGAGTTGCTGCTCCTCAACGGCCTAGAAATCCACCTGTCCTTGAGCAGCATTCACCTCTGGGAATGGCCAGTAATAATGTTCTTCCAGCCATGTCAGCAAATTTCAGCAACCGTCAAGATATTAATAGGGGGGATAACGGTCTGCTGAACTTGGACTTTTTAGATAATATTGAGAGCAGTGCATCAGATTTGTTAAATTTTGAACAGGTAATGCAAGGAGGAACAACTCATTTTCCATTATTGGATGATATAGAAATTCTAGGAAAATGAGCTGGCAGCTGTGCAATCTTTTGTTGCAATTTTATTAATTTGTATGATTTTGTTAATATTTTAATTTTTTTTTTCATCTGTTCCATGTCTTTATTAATAGCCATTGTTTAGTTTACAAGTGAAACAATTTAACAAGTGAACTGGTGTTTAAAGGCAAAATTAATTTAGAACTTAGTAAATAACATGCAATATACATAAAACAATTATTCTGTATGGTACAAAAGGTTCATCCTTCTTCAGGGGCGTAGCCAGAAATTTTTCATGGGTGGGGTTACGACTACTACTACTCATATATATGTATACGTGTGTGTGATAATGTAGTGAAAACTATACATTTTGCATGGCAAAAAATTCCTCATGGGGGGGGGGGGGTTATGCCCCCCCGTGACTACGCCCCTGTCCTTCTTTATTCGTAAAGAACTCCACCATCTACAGTTGTAGGAATGCTAAAACTGACAGTGCACAACAGAGATATATACCTATATATTTTTGTTAACTTGATTATTATTATCTTAATTATTGTTCTTTTTTGTTAAATTCTTTTCTCCATCCCTCTTGTTCATCTTTTCTTTCTGGTTTTTTACTCTTTTTTCTTTCTTTCTAAATAGCAACTTGTCCTTGTTGTTTTTACTTTCAATTTTAACCTTCCTATCTATGGAAGGAGCTTTTTTACAACTGAAGAAGGATGAACCTTTTATACCATTAAACATGACCACTTCATGGTATTTTTCTTTTATGTGTGTTATTTTACAAAGTTTTGAATTGATTTAACCATTGTATTTTACTGTTTGAACAGTTTTACTTATGTGTACTGATAGACAGCATTAAAATAGATTAAAATTCTGTTTTCATCAGCATTTGTTAGAAAGGAATCTTAATCCCTGTTTCACTTGTGAAATGTAAAACAATAAAATCAGTATTGTGAGAATAACTCAAACCTGTTTTTGAAAATCTGAAACTGGTAATTAATATAATTTTTTTATGTATAATTATATCTCAAACTTCTTAAATTTTGCATTTTATTATCAGATTATTGAATGAGTTTATACCTGTTCACATTGGATGAGGTATCATCTCTGTATTAAAATATGACTATTATATTATACAGCATTTTTAATCTGTTTTATTAAAGATCTGCATGTTCTTCTCATTTAACATTCTAAATCCTGTCAAAGGTAGTAAACTGACACAAGAAAAATATATTGCTCTAATAGGCTGTCAGAAAGGCCCATTCCATGAATTTTGAAAATACTTTCACATACTTGACCTGCAAAACTGCATTTTGTTAAAAACTGAAAAGTTACATAAAGTACATAATTGGCTTTGTCAAAGGATTGTCAAATACTAAAAATTCTATGAATATTAAAAAGAGTTAGTATCATCATTTTTGTCAAATCATGCTTCCATATATTGCCATATACTCAGGGCTTCAGAGAGAAATTTTATAAGGCAGGGCAAAAATCCCCCCCCCTCTTCATAAAGCACAAACATTTCAAAAAAACAGGAGGGGAGGGAAGAGTTTTTTGTAAAATTGCTGTTTTTAATAATTTTCATGTAAAATGCTAAAAGGAAAAGAGTGGGAGGGAAGTTTTCTTGATACTTAATGGTTCATGTTTGAAGGTTGCAAAAAATAATTTTCAAAATTTAGTCTATTTTTTAAAGTTTTTCAATTACAGATATATAAATGAAATTCGCAACACATTCTGAAAAATTCATGGGTGCATTTTAGCTGAACAAGGGACCAGGGGTGGTGCTTCGTCTGACTCCCTGTCCTACCTGCATATACTTTACTACCACTCCCCCCCCCCCCCCCCAAAAAAAAAAAAAAGAAAAATCGTAAACAAATCATTGACTTTAAAATTGTTCATTTAAATATGTATAAAATTTATTATTTACTGCAATTATTTTTAAAATGTTTGACAAAATATATGTTTGTCTTTTTGCTACATATGTACAGCTCCACTTGATCTTTGTCTTTAATTTGTCATGCAGCAAAGTTACATACACCAATTATTTATGACTAACACAAAGTTTAATTTGGTATATTTTATTCGGAGACATAACCAGGAAAAAAAATTCAGGGTATGTTTCAGTGTGATAGTTTTTTTCAGTACACTTCTGCCTTTTTTTTTTTATGGTTGGGGGGGGGGGGTGTTGAACCCTCAAAACCCCTCCTTGGTTTTGGCCTTGACTTCAATGAGCAATTGCTGAATAAAGCACAAGTTGGCCCTTTTTTTTTCTGTACCTGTACACATTTTTATCAGATATTTATACATATCTTTGTCATGTATTTTATCATGGAATGGGCTTATACTAGATAGCATGATCATACATCTGAGCAGAGTGTGCATTGTGATACATTCTTAGCATAAAACACTTGTGTGACTGGAGAAATGATTGGTGCTTCTTTGGTAACAATCTGTTCATACCTAAATCAAAATATTAGATTGATATGCAAATATTTGTAAATAAACTTGTCTATCAATAACATATTTATACCAATTTATGTAGAATCATAAAATAACATTCTTTCAGTATCTTTAACAAATATTTTGTCCTTAAGTTTATAGAAGTCATCGTATTTATGTGTCTTTACAGTTCTTTTTATTATGATGACTTTTTTTTTTGTATAAAAACTAGTATGATGGAACAGGTTTTTAGGGCATTATTTTCAGTATTACTCTGTACACTCTAAAACAAATAACTAGAGTTCCTAGTATTTGATAACAATAAAAAAGGGGGACCAAAAATATGTAAAAAAAAAAATATATATATATATACTGTTTTTTTTTGCATGTTTTATGAAGGCTTTTTTAAATAAAATCAATAATTTTCTATATTTTGTTATTTTATCTCCATGAGCAAAGAGAGGTAATATTGATACCTCCCCCCCCCCCCTTCTTTGGCTTAGTAAAAAAAAGAGCCATAGTTCAAAGATTGCAGTGACTAACTACAGCACATGTTTATTCTTTTAAAAAAATTATGGGGAGGGGAGGACTAGTTTCACTTTAAATCATTGAATCCCATTAATCTGCTTTTTTTAAAGCAGGCGTTATATAAAATCCATTTCCACATCTCTGTGCTTAAGAAAATAATGAAAGCACTTATAAGTTTGTTATTGGAAATCACTTAGAAAATTCAGCAAGGGACCCTAAATAGTCATCTTTGGGAACCAGAAATTTAAGAAGCCAATGTAAACCTTGATAATGTAATTCAATGTAAACTATTGAATATTTTAAAGTTTTATTAATGCATGAAGATTTTTCATTCTAATATAACTTATTTAATTATGGCATTATAGATCTTTTGGCAAAATCAACATCAGTAAAATTATGTAATTTTTTAGTAAAATTCCACTATGTATCAGTCAAACTGAATTTATTTTTTGTTACTACCCTAATATACTGTTAATCCCCCCCCCCATACACGCACAAAAGCAGTAAATACCCATTAAAGAAATGGAGGTACTTACACAGGATTTAAAAGAAAAAGAAGTTTAATATTTCATTAATGTGTCTCGCTCCCCTTAAATACGGTGAAAAGTAGTAAAAAAAAAAAAATTGGGGCGGTCACTTACTCTTTAATAAAAGGGGCAATTTTAGAAGTGGGTTCGTAAGGAGAAAAAGGTTTTGAACCACTGATCTATTCTATAGTCAAAGTCTGCTTTCAAAGGCACCGGAAGTTTGGAGACCCCTGATGTTTTTCCCACTCACCGAAAATATCTGCTCTCTTCTAAGGATGAGATACTGCAGTTAACATTGAATTTTTCGATTTTGTTGTCTGAAAGTTTAACTTTTTTGTAACATTTTCATTCATATTCACAAACACTGTATGTTGAATAGAGCACTGGTCTGAATCTGCTGTATTCAATGAAGTTTTATGTTGTGGAGGGTAGGGGGATCTAAAAATTAAATATAAATTTAAAATACAGTAACCTCTCACTTATACGACTCTCTCAGTTATATGCCGAATTCACTTGGTCCCATCCACGCTTTAAGATAAATAATGTTAAACTTCTCTCAGTTATACAATTCTTCTTTTACTTATATGACATTTTTAACGGTTCAGAAGATTTTAGATTTCTTACTAAAGAATTCATTCCCTAATCTTTAAAATACAAATCATGCATGTTTTCTTACCTGCATTATTGTTAAAGTGTATAATCAGTCATGAATAACATTTCTTAATATATAAGGAATAACATTTCTTTCTTTATTTCTAAATTTCGGCATTTATTAAGGATGAAATCATATAGTGCAAAGCAGGAGTTGCGCTGGCTCTTTTTAACATTTCGCCAATTCATTCGCCAAATTAGATTTTTCCGGACATCATTAAGAAAAGCAATTGTCAATATTTTTGGCAAAACGTTTTTTCTTTCGCCAAACTAATTTTATTTTCTCAATTTGCGACATTGGCGATCGACAGCGCGACCCTCGGTGCAAAGTGCACAAGTTTGTATTTGTGAACTTTTGTTTATTATATTAGGTTTTATTTTTTAAATACATTTTATAAATTTTGTTAAAATATAGCTTTAGTACTCAAAACTCATCGTTTTTTTTTATTATAGGTAAAATAATTAATGAATATAAAATTTTATAAAAGTTGCATAATAAGACAGTCTCTCATTTATACGACTCTCTCAGTTATACAACCTTTTCCTACTGTCCCTTGAAAGTCGTATAAGTGAGAGGTCACTATAGTAATCATTTTTAATTCTTACGTATTGGAGCTTTAAAGGAAAGAGTGCTAATGAGAAAATATTTACTCTTAAGAAGGATTGGAAAAGATTGTATTGAAAATATGAACCTACCCCTTTTTTAAATTTACTAGTTTCTATGAAAGGGAGGGAGGGAATAAAAAAGTAAATTTAAAGTGTGAATCAAGTTTTACTTAATTTAACAGAATTAAAGGCTTCAATAAAGGAATGCTAAAGAGAAATTATTTATTCTCTAGAGGGATGGAAAAAGACTGAATTGAAAGGAAATTGAGAACCTTAAAAATCCCTTAAAAAATTCGTAAAATTTATTCGTCATCCATGCATTTGTAAATTAACACCAAAATCCATAAATTTTATGGATAATCCTTTAAAGTTGGCAGGTATGAATGACTAAATAATATTTTTTTAATTGGTTTTTTCTTCGTATGAATACAGATGCCATCTACATATTTCTGTGCAAACTTTGATTTTTATTTCTTTATAATTTAGTACATTTCAGTTAAATATAGTTCTGACAAAACACAGATGTCATCTAAATATTTGTATGCAAATAGGTGATTGTTTGGCAGTGTAATTTGATACATTTCAATTAAGTATTCTTCTGTCTATAGAGTATTATACAGTGTTTGTGCTAGGTACTGGAGGATCTGAAAGTTTTATGATTGTTTTGACTGCATAGTTCACTGAGTAATCTGAATACTCCAGTTTCTATGTATGTAGGTTACCTATATGTTTCAGAGTCCTTACCTTTTTTATCTTGAATGGTTAGTCATCATGCTAACTGTATGAGTATTTTAAAGACTAATTAATAAAAATCCTTATACTTTCTGTTATAAAGCTGCGTCTTTTATCAAAACAAATGTGGTTAGTTTTTATTGGCTGATACCAGTAAACAGTACTTACTGTCAATGAGATTGTCTAAATCCTCACCATACTTTATTTTCTTCTTAATTAAAGTTGATTTTTAATCCACTATAATCTAAATTCAAAATTGCATTTTTTAAGCAAGGGAGGTTAAATTAGAAAATTTTCAAGACAGCCTTAATTTAACCTTTACAATCCAGCTCATTATCTATCTTTTTTTTTGTTGTTATTGTTAACTTTGTTTTACCAACAGAGGTAACTTATTTTTTTTGCTGCATAGGCAGATTTTAGTCTCTTTGCAAAATGTCAATGTACACTCCCCCATAATAGTTCAACAGTTTAGTGAATACTAAATTACTATTTTTTAAATCTAAAATACATTCAATTTATACCCTGATAGAGATGGGCTCAGCCCGAACCGGGCTCGGGCTCTGTAATTCACAACTGCGCTCGGGCTCGTGAAAAATTTCTTCTTTATTCAACATACTCCTTGAAAGAGATTTTAAAAAGTGATTGATGAGGAAAATAAAAGTACTTATTTTAAAAAAAATAGTGGCACAGGCTCCTAGAAGGTGCGTGAAGCTCTTTGGGTATTTCAGAACGGCGGCTTATATTACTTAGTTAGTCATGAGATCCGACATTTTTTGATAAAAACGGATATAAATAATTAGGAAGTGCATTGAGAGTTTGCAACTATATTTTTCTTTAATTTGCAGAAACAGCAAAATTTATATTCTATCAATGAAGTAATTGAACTTTTTTTTACCTTTAGCTGAAATTTCGGGCTCAGGCTCAGACTTAAATAATATTGCTCAGGCTCGGGCGGGCTCGGATTAAAAGTCCTCGGGCTCGGGCTTCAAAAAATGAGCCCGAACTCATCTCTATATCCTGAGTATGCCATTTTTTAAAAGTTGTGTATATTGTAAATATCAAGGTTTTATAATTTGTTTGACAATTTTAATTTCTTACAACATCAACATGTTTTAATTTGCTCATGAGGGTGAACTGTTTCACAAGAGGCCGTTCATGTATTATGAATAAATTATGCAACTATCATGAGAATTTTTATAATTCACATTTCTATATTTAAGGCTTTTAATGAATAATAGCAATAAATAATTAATTTTATTCAGTATAATTTTAATCATCTTTCCATTTGTTAGAGTGTCTTATCATAATACTACCAGTTCCATCATATATTGTGTAATTTATGAATGACTCCCTGTGAAGATTTACATTGTACATCTAACAAAAGTACGATGCATAAAATCTGCCTTATATTAAGATTACTGTCATTTTTAAAAATATATTTTATGTAATGTGCAATGTGTGTGCTTATTGAATATTATGTTTAAAAAAAGTTGTAAAAAAAAAGTAAATAAAATTTTTAAAATTATTTCTTGATTTAAATATTTTATTAGAAATGTGACATTATATTAGAAAAATGCATTGTTCTTTTTTTTATTGTAATGAAGATGATTTTTTTTTTAAAGTTATGTTATTTTTCTATAACTACGTTCCGCTTTCTCTTAAAAAGCTATACCTACTACTGTACTGTAACACTGAATTATCTTTTTACGGGAGGTCTAAATAACAGAATGCATACTTGCATGGCTCAGTACCAAGAATTATGCGAGAAATTCAAAAGAAAAAAATATATCTATTTTTGTTTAAATCTATCAAACTTAAAACTGTGGAAAGAAATATTAGACTTTTCCTGAATATCTCATATGATGAAAGTGATTTCATCGGGCAAGTATAACAATCCATCAGAAAACCTGACTTTTTTGTCAGTAACCAATATAGGAGGCTATGTATAATATTGTCTGCATCTCCCGAATATCTTTACAATCTACCTTTCCTATTCCAAAGGGTGTATTAACTCCTTCTTGGTTTGAATTTCCGACCCCCTAAAAAAATCTTAATTGACCCAAAACAAATGTACAATAAAGTAAAATTTTAGTCTAAACCAATGTAAAATTTTCTTGAGAGGATAATTTATTTTAAAAAGTTGATTTTACCTACCCAAAGTGTAGGGGAACCTGGGGAGCCTTGACCACATTTTCAGAAAAACATTTTTGTAAATTTTGTTTTGGCAGCAAAATAATCCTATTATAGTGCAATTTAAAGGAAATTCTATTGGCATTAAGAATATATTTATGATAATATAAATTGTGCATTTCTTCTTTTCTGAATTGAATATTTTTTTAAACGTTGGAAAGTGGGTCAAGTCTCCCTTTATAAGGGAGCTCTGACCCATGGTATGGGAGGCTTGGCCTAGGCAATAATGTATAATTTTAAAATAAGATAAATCTTTTTTATTAGTTATATAAGCATTAAGTATAAAATCTTCAGTATGATAATTGAACACTCTGAAAAACATTTTAAGATCATATTTTCTACCATTATGAACATTTAGAGCATAATTATATTGAACTACATTTTAAAAATAATAAAGAACACTGTTCATACAACCAAGTAAGTAGTCCTGCATCTTATTTATGTTAAGATATATTTTATTTAAATTGAACGCACATTAAAATGCACACAATGTAACAATATTGGTTTAAATTTTACATTTATCTTAATGGAATAAATTGGGAAAAATCAAACTGAACTTTCATAATCACTCTTTCGGTACCACCAGATGACATAGGACATGGTAATTTAGTCGTGTCTGTTAAATACATTACAGATGAACTTCATTATCAGGATATACAAAAGTGTATGATTGTTCACAACGTCGTAAAAAGGTGACTTCATACTCATCGTTTTCTAACTCCCGTGTCACTCGTCCAATCGACAATAATTGGTAGGTAACTTTTTGTCAACCACCTATCCTATTGTAAACATATAAAATTATTTATATTCATATCTAGGTATTATTTTAATTATGACAATGTTTGAAAAGCAGTATTGCTATAGTTTCAAAACTATTTAACTAAGGGAGCCGTGACCCAGTGGTCAACCCTCCCTTACATACAGTGGGTCAAGCCTCCCCATCATGCCATTTTGTAAAGAATGGTGCATGGTGATTTGAAACCTGATTCTTTCTATAAACTTTTTAACTTTAATAATAGCTTAATATGACAGTATTTATAAAATCCCACTAGCTCAAAGTTAATTCAATAACTTTCTTTGAAAAACTCTTACAAAGTGTGTTTAAAATACTTACTTTTTAGGCAGAAAAACTTTCTTTCTTGTTTATTTCCACTCCACTATGAACTGACTGGATGAAACTATGATGGGTGTCTGATTACATCAGTAGCTTTGACTGCCATCTAGTAAGGGAAAGATGCAATATTTTTAAATACTGAAATTCAAGGGTGGGTCAAGCCTCCCCAGGTTCCCCTACAATAAAGCAGAATGTTACCCTTTATCAATCTCTTAGAAACGCTGAAGTGCCTTAGCCCCTCCGGTGGATCAACCAAGGACCTTAAAAGACTATGGGATCAACTACTGACTGGTCAGGTGACAGTCACAAATTTCACTTCCTGCAATGCTACCTCCGCGTTTACATCTGTGTTCTTTTTGTTATCCATATTGATTCTAAGAATATAATGGTTCTATGTCTTTTCTTATTTGCATACATGATGGCAATATTTCTTTAAAGACAGAAAGGGCAGAGGATTGAGTTCCTAATTGACTACACTCAGAACTACATACTTTAAAAAGAACAGTTTTTATAATTTATGCAATAATAAATTAATAATTTGTATAAGGTTTACTTTATAACTGAAAAGTTTTTATTAATTAGTATAAATGACTAAATTTGAAATGGTTTCAAATTTGTAATTATACCTTTGATACGGATAGTTAGTATTTATTAATGAAATATTTATTATTAAACTGAATTTTAAAAAATGCTAAGCAATGTAAATTTTAAAAAATACTTTTTGTTAAGTGTTTTTTTAAAAGCATAATGCAGAAAGTTTCTTTTAAAAATTGAGTCAGTACTCAGTAGAATCGTTTCCATTTAGAATAACTAAACTTTAAAAATTTCCTTTTTTAGTGGAGCCCCACGTTTTTCCCAGTTCCAGAGCACCCAGTGGTCTTATTCCAGTTAGAAGGAGGAAAGTGGGGCATATTCCCCGGGTGCCGTGCTAAGGGAGAGCCAAAATTAAGTTTGTCCTTTATAGTTGCGACACTGTCTTAATCCAAACTTGGCTCCATGCGCGTCCATACCTATGGTCAGGAGGGGGGCCCTCCCCCCCCTAGCTCCCAGAAAAATATGTGGTGCCGTAATGGTGTAAGTTAGAAGTGTTTCAACTAACACTGAAATTTAGTCTTTTTGCGGTAGGACACCTGATTCGTCCCCACTCCTACAAACAGTCATAGAGCCCATGCCTGGCCCTAATGCACGTCAAAATAATACAAATATGGAGCATTTTAGTGTATCCTCTGCAGTTAGGGAGGAGTTAAATTTTGAAGCATTGACCATTTTAGCTTCTGTAGATATTAAAACGAGAGAAAATTTCAGTATGCCATATATTCAGGTGCTAAATTAAACTGTTAAAAGTTACTCTAACGGATTTTTTATGTACACGCTTAAACCAAACGAGCACAATTCGATCAGTCGAAGCGATTTTTGGGCCAGTTTTCAAAAGTGAGATTCTCCTTTAGGAGCGTTTTTCGATCACAAGAACGGAGCGGAATATAACACTAAGCGAGGAAGGAAATTCTCGGAAAAGAGAGGACGGGAGGAGAGGAGTTCTCAGAAAAAAAGACTACTTAAAAAGCACTTTCGTGGAAATACCGGTATGTTTCCATGGAAAAGGATCGCTCTGCAATGTATCGTTTTTTCGCTCTTTAGGTTTAAGCGTGTATATAAAAAATAACTAACATGGAGCATTTTTGAAGGATGGGCACAATCTTATAAATACATTATACGGGGGAAAAAAACTAGGACACTACACATGGTAGACAGTTGAAGTGGGAAGATCCCGCATTCGGGCCCACCGTGTGGCTATCGATCGAAAACTCTGGAATTTTGGTCGGTTTTCTCCAGATGTAACGTGAATACGCCTTAAAACCCATTAAAATGTCCTCCGATCAAGCCCCTCACCGTAGGATCAAACATCGAATAGTCTAAATCTTCATGAATGGTGGGTGAAGTGCTACCATAACATGTAATTTCCGTGGGGTTGGGGAGTTATAGGGACTCTTTCAAAAAAACCACATTTACTTTTTGTTATATAGATTGACTAAAATCCATGTTATTTAAATCTTGGCTTTCAGATAGTTAGGGAGGATAAATGTTCTTGTGAAAGAGAATTTCACAAGTAATTCTTTTTTTTTTTAAATATTTGTTTTGTTTAGTTACTGAAAAGGATCTTTCGCGTTTTGCTAGTGCGTATTGTTAAAATTGTGCCCACTTCATCCGTACTGAAATTTTAAGCACAAAAACTGTTTTAAAAAATGGGGTGCAGAAACCCCGTTTACGAAAAGTAGTTTTCGCATTTACTCAGATTTTTGAGTAATTTACCCAAATTTTATTGACTGTGATGCAAAAAAATATGCACATAATGGGTTTTGCGTATGCAAAAACCTATATTTCTCAAGATAATGAGCCTTTGTGACTCACTTTTATAACAGACTTCAGCGCGATCCCCGGAAAAGATTGTAATTGTATACTTTTAAATTTTTTCCTGAATGGATCGGAACTGTTATAAGTTCGCTGTTTATAATTATGCGTAGTATAATTTGTAAAGAGACATTCTATAGCAATTGAATTCCACGGGGTGTGAGACCCTCCACAACACACACTTAAAATATTCAGTCGGCAAAATTGCTATTCCAGACTTCCAAAACTCCTCATTCTAGTATTCAAAAGAGTTTTTGATAGGCCCTTTTCTTAACTTTTTTGTCCCTTTGACGTCCTACTTCCATTGCATACAAAACCGATTGAGAAATTCCTTCCTTATTTGCATCAGTCAAAAGAAAGAAGTGGGAATGAATAATAGAACACTCAGCTATGGGTGGCCAGATATACAAAAGGGGGAGTCAGAATCAGCTCTCCGCAGCTGACACCACATACGTCCATGACACCTGTCTCGGCATTTTTCCAAAAGAAAATAGTCATCTCGCATGTTTAAAGTATTGCAGTCTTTTGAAGATTCAAATAAAACATAAATTAATATATTTATTTATTATTAATTTATTACATGTAGAAGAAGCTCCTAAAAGCATTAACCAACTAACAATTTCTTAATTTTGTTTTCAATATGTCCATGGATGAAGAAACGTTTCAAAATATTTATAGATTAAGATATATTCTGTTTAAACAAAAAAATAATTTTTTTTTTAAATTCAAGCATTTTTGACAGTTTTGATGCCGTTTTAATTGTATGGACTGGCCTTTTAAATCGCTCTGTTTGGCGCATAACACCAGCACCACGGCGGAGAGAATGCCAACTATTGCGTATTCGGGGTTTTAGACCCGTTTGGATAGCCGGGGAAGATACTAGTTTGCCGTGCCTGTGATGTCACTTTTGCGACATTTTGTCTGTGATTTTCTAGGAACCTCTTGGGATTTTAGTTCAAAACAATCTGGCAACACTGTAGCTAAACATAAAATCGAAAAGATGGCTGCTCACATGCGGTTAGCTCTCTGCAGATCAGTGAATTATTTTTCTGCTAGATCACTTCATTCCGTTTCCAAAGTATTAAGGAAATCCCTTATAATTCCTATAGAAGGCATGTCTGCTACAAATTTGACTTTTTTGCATTAATTTCTTCTTCATTTTCAAGAATTCAATTCATTTTATTTTTAAAGGACCTTTCTAGATTAGATTTATATTGCCTTAAAATGTAGTCTCTAGATCTGTATCTATGTTTTAATAACTGTGTTTAAAGAAATAAAATCATATACGCATTCTCCATTGAAAGTGAAGTATATACAAAGATTTCGAGATAAGTCGAATATCCAGCTTTGTCGAAGTTTTTACGCTGCCCCGGCCCGATTCAGTACTAATTTATTATTCGATTAGTTGAACTTACGATAAGTCAAAGTTTTTGGAAGGTTCCCCAAGAATTCGACTTATCGCGAAATTACTTTGTATTGTGAATTTTAAAGTTCTTTAATTTAACTGATTTCTTCAACTATCCTGACTGACGTTACACATTGTCAATGTGTTATATCACTATTATATTTTGCTATTCTCTTTTATCTCAAAAATTATTTCTATATTTTGGCAGGATCAAAAGCATTGTCAGCAGTTTCAGGTAGAGAATTCCAGACATGCTCTTGCTACAGATCTCAAGAGAATGCAGTTCCAGACCCAGATTATCATACAATTATAAAAGACACGGAACGCTCTCAAGGTACCACAGTATACTTTTGTTTAGACTTAAAAAATGGGAGGGGGGGGGGTGAAGTACAGGGTAACTTCTTTTTAAGGCTGTAGTTCGAAGAAAAAAAACTCTGTGAAGTTTTTAGTTTTGGTACACAAATTGAAATAAACTAATAGTAACATGGTTTCTATAAAATACCGGTACTTATGTATTATCCCGACGGTCTGCCAAGACAAGCAATTTTTCACCAAGATAAATGCCGGGCGCATGAAATTGTTAATGGTTTGGAATACGGTTGGCAACAGTTTGCCAGCAAATTTGACGAAAAAGTAGTTTGGCGGAAGTGACCGCCGGCATAATACTGATGGTTCTTCATAAGCTGCTTTACACACTGTAATAAGCAAAAAAGCTGTGCCTTTTGTGAAATCTTCAGAAAAAATTCTTAAACATGGATCTGTGCTGCAAGATTTTTCAAAAAGTGACACGTTTTGAGAGAATTTCCAATTTTAATAATTTTTTCTAAAAGTTTTGAAACTGATACATGTTTATCATGTATTTCAGTATGTAGTACAGCTTGTAAAGAGACAGTTTCAAAATTTTGAAGTGCCTGACATAATTAGTTTAGTTGTACTTATGTACCAAAATCACATGATTTTTTTGAACTGCACTGTTAAAAGTATTAGTAAATTGGGTGCTTACATATTATCTCAGTGGTCATTTCTGTCAAAGGATTTTTGCATCAAATGTTCTGGCAAACTGTTGCCAAAGGTATTTCTAACCATGAATTATTTCATTTGTCCGGCAATCAGCTTGAAACTCTTGAATCATTTTTTTAAGTGGGGGGGGGGGGGGGGATCATGGGGGGACAGGAGGTAAGCAGGATGCAAGTTTAATTGATGACTTTTTTTTCTTGCCAAACATAACATAAATATATATAAAGTTATGCAAGAAAAAATAAACCCAAAACTAAAATACAATTATCTAAACACCTAATTCAAACACTTGTGCACATATTTCAAATTCAATAAACAGTAAAATAACTATAAACATAAGACTAGCTCTGAGGTATGCATACATAAAAAATTCTTTCTCCAGAAAATGCAGAATACTAAAAAATGTATTTCTGCAGAAAGATAAACTTAAATACAGCAAAACTTCCATCAAAATGTTGAAACACTATTTTAAAATAGCAGAAAAACGCTAGAATGAACTGGCCAACTACCCCCACCCCAATCTCAATAACTTCACAAACGACATCCATGCAATTTAAATATTTTCCAAACACACAAATTACAATAGTAAAAACAGTTTCAAGTACAAACTTACAATAAATTAACACAAAAATACCCATCAATTGCTACATGTTTAACCTAAAATTCTAATGTCACAGCAGATTTTAACCCAATTAATTTAAAGTACTTTCTCTTGAATTACAATCTTTATCTTTTTAATAACTAAAGCCCGCATTTGCACCATCCAAGGCCCTTGCTAAAGGGGGGTAGGGGGGGAGTCTCCCCCAAAGCTTACAAAATTCTTATTAAACTTGGCAAAATTAGATACCTAGTTGGCAAAGTTGAAGAAAAAATTGAACAAAAATGATAATTTACTTTCTGGTTCTGGTACACTTGGTAAAATTGCGCAAATCCAGTAGGCAAAAGTAAACAGTTAGTAAAAAAAAATTTAGTATATAAATGAATATTTGACTTGGCAGTTTATCAACATCTCCCCCCCCCTATCCTCCATAGAAAATCTTAGTGATGGCTCTGGCATCAGCCCATGGCAATTTTTTTCTATGAATTAATATTTAGTACTAAAATTTAAGCAGTAAGGTGTCTTATGTCATGTCTGTCACAAATGGAATTAGCCATGTATCAAATAGGATACTCTATCTTTCTTGAAAGCTTAAACATATAAAATTTTCCATCGCAATTCATTCTTGCAGCATTTCACGAAATATAACACAGCATTATCTTTACACAAACACTGGATGGTAAAACAATCACAATTTTCAACCTTACAGAATAAAACATCCAATAAACTTTTAAATATACAAAAGCATTTACCTCAAATTTTCCATCTCATTCCTTCTTTAATAGCCATGATGTACGTCTTTACTTATGTACAAAATTTCTTTTTCAAAAAAATAAATCCAACAAAAAGCATTTAAATAAATAAATAAAATAAAGTCTACTATGGGCATATTAAATATTCTACATAACAAGCGTTTTCGGCTTTTCACCAAGATTCATTCTATCGATTATTAACAAACAACATACCTTAAATTAAAGCAAATTCATTAGCTGTACACAAATTATTAACATTTTATGGACAGATAACCAGACTTCCTAAACACATATTGAAGAACTGCAAATTTCAGCATTCTGTAATTTGTGGATCGCGAATCACATGGCCAATCAGGGTTGCTATAGTCTAATCATAGATGTGATTCTTCAGCCAATTGGCTGATTTCCGCCAATGCATTTGGCAAAATTTAAATTCGATATTTGCCAACTTTCACGCTTTCGGCATAAAACCAATGCTGTTTACGATTTTATGCAAAATCCCCATTTTTTAAAAATGAATTTAAGTTTTTTTCAGTTTAATGAAAATCACTGACCCTATTTTGCTTTAAAAATCTTTTAAATGTATCATTCCTAAGAGCTTTTTGTGGTTTTGTTTATTTTGAGATTACCGAATTTTCAGTGCCCCTTATTTTGTTGAGTATGCACCAGCATCCCAATTTCAATCTTTTTTCATTTGTCTTGAGAACAAATATTTTCCCTTTACTATATTTTTATTTGAGTCTCCAGTATCGTAAGAGAAAAAAATTAATTTTTATATACTACAAAAAATAACTTGGTGTGCATATATATGTGTGGTTGTGTGTGTGTGTGTATTAAAGATGAGTTCGGGCTCATTTTTTGAAGCCCGAGCCCGAGGACTTTTCATCCGAGCCCGAGGACTTTTCATCCGAGCCCGAGCAATATTATTTAAGTCACAGCTCGAGCCCGCCCGAAATTTCAGAAGATTTTTAAAAAATTCAATTACTTCATTGATAGAATACAATAAATTTTGCCGTTTGTGCAAATGAAAGACAAATATAGTAGCAAACTCCGAATGCACTTTCTAATTCTTTGTATCCGTCCTTTATCAAAAAATGTCGGATCTCATGACTAATTAAGGAATATAAACCGCCGTTCTAAAATACCCAAAGAGCTTCACGCACCTTCTAGGCGCCCGTGCCGCTATTTTTATTTGTTTATTTATTTATTTTTCTTTTATAAGTACTTTTATTTTCCTCATGAATCACTTTTTAAAATTTATTTCAAGCAGTATGTTCAATAAAGGAGAAATTTTTCATGAGCCCGAGCCCGAACACAATTGTGAATTACAGAGCCCGAGCCGGTTCAGGCCCGGGCTCGGGCTGAGCCCGTCTCATCTGTCGTGTGTATTTTCCCCCCCCTCCTTTCAAGCATAATTTTACAGTACTTTCTTATGTATTGCAAAATTGTTTTTTTTCTTCCCTAATGTGATTAAAATTATATCAATTTTGTGTCCATGATGATGCTATATTTAGTAAAAATCATTTAAAATGTCATTCGCAAACCTTCTTGGGGGGGGGGGGGTGTCATTCCTTCATATTCTTTGTTAAGACATGTTAAATATTTTCAGCCAATTTATTGTCAGAATAATCACATGTATGCTCATTCAACCCTGATTGGCCAACAAGGCATTTATTGCTTGGCGACCGGCCCCTGCTGATTGAATTATTCCCGGGATCATGTTATTTGCTCATCCCATGACTTCATTTATTGCAAGGTTTGTTAGGAGAAGCATGACTTTGTTGTTTCTACCTCCTCACAGTTATGCCAATGCTTTTAATCAGGGTTAGAAATTAAGATTTTAAAATGAGGTGTCAATGGCACCGAACTATTTTATCTTAGTAGCCAAAATGAACTACTTAGGCGTAATTTTGAAATTATGAAGTGTAGTCATTCAAATATCAAATCATAGCGAGTACGAATACTAATTAAAGTTTGTTTACTAAATATATACATGTGAAAGTAGGAAAGTAAATCTGTAGAATGTTAAATGCTGGAAAATACTGCAAACGAAATAATAATGATAAAATTACTGCAATATTAAAGAAAGTGTGAGTAATTTGTAAAATACTGTTCTTTTATAAAATTCTGTATTCTATGCAGGCTCTCTGTGCCATCCATACGTGCAAGGTCATGTGGCATGCGCCATCGCCAAGCTAAAAAGGCACTGAGCTCTAGCCTTAAAGGTGAAAAAAAAAGGAAGCAAAAGAAACCCAAGAAAAAAAATAATTTTACTTAAAAAAAAAAAAAAAAAAAAAAAAAAAAAAAAAAAAACAATCTAACATTTCATTATATTTATGGCAAAAACAGAGCCTGACTAACACATGGGTAATAATGTGGACACACGAGCAGAGTTGCCAACTCTCCTGACTTAGGCAGGAGACTCCTGATTTTTCATTGATCTCCTGCCAACCTGATTTAGGATACATTTCTCCTGATTTAAATTATTTGTTCATTTTCTCTTGATTTTTAATCATTTGTCACATGAATAATGCAATTTTTTGAATTTGAAATGTTTTTCTAGAGTTTTGTCGGGCCAAGGAACCCTTTTCAGCATTTTCCCCTTTCCTGCAATTAAACTAGTTCCAGGAACCCACGCATATGTGACATCAAAAAGTTCGGGCTTTGCTGACAAATGTATAATAGTGAAAGAAGTGCTGCTTCATGTTCTAAATCATTGAAATTTCTGTCTTTTTCTATCGCTCTTAAAAATGATTATTTTTCGTTTGACAGTGTTTTGTTTAATCCTCCAATTACTTAAGAGTAATAATTGACCCCAATTTTTAACTTTCTAACTTAATATTTTTTATGTTACTAAATTTTTTACTAGCTACTGACTACCTAATCCAATTTTTTTTTTTTTTTTTTTTTTTTTTTTTGTGCTCCAAAAATATCTATCTGGCAACAAATAGCACCCAAGAGAGATGCTTTTTTTTCTCTCTATCCAAAATGTAGTTTTAGCTGATACAACCTGATCTTTTAAAATTTAGTTTTTTAATTGAAAACAAGTCTCCTGATTTTTAGAATAAAATCTCCTGATTTTTCACCATCACCTCTCCAGGTTGGCAACTCTGCACGAGGCTCTAGTCTGGGGTCCCAAAATGAGATAAATTACCCTATATAAATGAGATTTCTGATAATAAGGACTTATTCTGAATAGGTAATATGGTTTGAAGGGTGATTGGTGATAAACCTTTCGTAAAATTCCGAATGTGTCAAGTATGTTATAGCGATTGCCGTTGATCAGTGTGCTTTGCTAAGAATTTTTTTTTTAAAGTTAGGCGTAAAAAATGACGACCGGGTATTATTTCATGGTCGTCAAACTTAAATTTCTGGGTGCAGAATACGACTAACGACCACTTATTTCTAACTCTGCTTTTAATACAGGGTGGCTCCAGATATTGAGATGTGCGAGCTGTTTAGTATTCTGAAGAAATATTTAAAAAACACACTCTTTGCAGCAAGTTATTAATCATATTCTGTAAAGGTTTGCAACTCTTCTTTATGAGTTTGCTAAATTAACTGGCTGTTTATAGATTGACCTGCACAGTTTCCATGAATGAGATTGCTTCATTCAAGAGAGGCTAGATGATGTATTGGCGTCTAAAGTCCATAACAGTTGGTGATTGCAGTACAAGAAAGCTCGTGAGCGGTACATAAAATGTTAATTTCAGTTTGCTATCCTTTAAATAATTGTGAAAATAAAGAAACAGCAGGTGTCATTGATGACTCTTATTATTTTAATTGTTTGATGTAAACTAATAAAATAAGTTCAGAAATATATATATATATATATATATATATATATATAAATTTTCTGTAAATTATAATATATTTTTTTTTTAGCTAATTTTCTTTTCAACACTAAAATGTCTTGTTCTAATAGGAGATGCAGAAAAATTAGAATTCCAAGCTGAGACAAGGATGTTACTTGACATTGTTGCTAAGTCCCTGTATTCTGATAAAGAGGTTGGTGATAGTTAAGATTGCATTTTCTTATTATTTCTTATCCATTATTTAAACACAAAGCATGTTAAATTTGCTATGCTTCTAATCAGGGTTGGATGTTATTTCAGTTTGATGTCTTTTTACTGATTATTACCAAGGTTTTTTACAGTCTTTGAGAAAACATGTTTTCACCACCTCTGAAAAAAAAAAAAAAAAAACTTATTAATTTGAAAATAAAAAATAAATATTAATTTTTACCCAATACTAAAGTGTGAAAAAAGTTTGAATTATATAAATTCATGATGGAAATTTATTAGGAAGTTCATTAGCTCTTCATAAAATGAATGTCATAAATATATTTTTCATTACAGGCATCTACAAAAACTAGAGGTTAAAGTAATTGTTCTAAAGGTTAAAGTATATACAAAGCTAGAAAACTTAAGCCATGCTTTCCCGCTACAAAAGTTCAAAAATTTAAAGATGCTATTGTACATTTATCGTTATTAAACTTTAAACTTATAATTATTATGTGAATGTGCAATATAATATTTATTATACACTTAATGAAGAATAGTTTACACATTTTTACTTAAAAATAACAATTATAAGGACACTTATCCCACATAAAAAACCTTAATTATTTTAATAAAAAATATGGCAGAGTTGGCAAGTTTTTGACAGTTGGTGGTTTTATCCGGTTTTAACCATGGTTTTAACCGTCATGTCAAAAACCCCTTTTTGACATAGTTTTTGACACTATGTGTCAAAAACCTAAAATTTTGTCCTAAAACCACTTTTGTAACAAAAATATTTGTACAACTATCATAATTTTTGACTTAATACACTAGAATAAACCTTTGGACAATGCAAACTATTATTTTGTTGACAAGGCAACCCCCAAACTTGAGTTTGGTTCAAGCTGTACTGAATAGAAAATAACTAATAAGCTACTATAAAAATAGAAAAAAAAGTATTTATGAAAAAAAAATTATCAACCTATTTAGTTTTTAAAAATGAAAATACATTTGTTTAAGTTAATCTGTGAAATTACAAGTAAATAAAAGAAATATTTTCAGTTTTACACAATTACATTTTTACCTAGTCCCATTCTAATTCCTTTTTACCCCGGAGCATGCGGTAACAAAACACTAGTTTTGCAGCTTTTTGTAATCCAAGTTTATTACGTAACTTTGTCTGGATAGATCCAAAATTGGAAAAGATTCTTTCTATTCATGTTGAACTGCAAGGACAAGAATGCAAATGCACCATCAGCTGTAGAAGTTCTGGTGAAATACTGCTGTTTTTAACTTTTCCCACAGCATGCAGGCAAGAAGCTATAACTGCTTCATTATGGATATTACTCCATCCATCTTCAACTAATGTGCATTCCTTTACTTGAAGTTCTGATTTCATTTGCTTTTCTAACTCTTCAGTGACTTCATCTAAGAGACTGCCAGATAATGCTTTTCTGGTAGGAGGTTTATAACCAGGGCGTAGCAAATTTATGAGCTTGAGAAATTCGTTTTGTTCAACAACATTAAGAGGGATATTGCAACTGCAAAAAAACTTAGCAGGTTGTAGATCCAGCTGTTTTTTTCATGTTGGATGCAGTTTTCACTATGTAATCAGATATGTTGTTTTGCTGTAAACAAACTCTTTTAACACCTGCAACTCGAGATGTACATTAATTTACTTCAAATAATTCATGACTTTTCTTTAGACTTGTATCATCAGTTTCCATATGCACTCTTTGTTCCTCATTTACTTTGCCTTGTTTTTTCTCTTGTTCTCCACTATTGCATTTTGCTTAATGTACTTTCATCCTATCCACTCTATTGGCCATGGTATGTCCACACTTTTTGCATCTTCCGTAAATTTTATTTCCTTCTTTCACACAAATAAAATCATTCCATATAGTATTTTTTGGCCTTTTATCCATGATTTTAATTATGTACAGAACAGATTTAATTAAAAAAAAAAAAAACTGAATAATACAGTTATTTGACCAAAATTTAAGTACTACTTTAAAATAGCTTAGCTTAGTTTTAAGAAAGACTAAAGTGTTCTTAGCTAGTTTCGGAAATTTTTTCCAAACTGACAATATTATTTTGCTGTAAACAAGCTCTCTTATCACTAAGTAAACTGATTGCACACTTCTGACCATTGGCCACCCAGGTGCATACTTTGGAATACAAAGAAAAAACAGGTTTGCTATCTATTTGCCTTTCAAAAGACATTCCACAAAGGATTAACACCGTGTTGCTGCTTACAGCTATAAACTTGAACCAAGAAAAGGGGGGTTGTTTTATAAGTACAGAAACTGTTACCAAAATAAACTGCCCTTGCTTTGAATAATTAAATGGAAACTATTAACATAATACAATGAAGAGTATATTATAAAATTTTAAGTGTATTGATAATAGCAAATCATTATTTCATTTTCAAATTATTAATTTACTTACCCAGGAAATATTTATAAAACAGATGTGGTTTATATGTAATATTTATGCAGAAAATTTATTTATACACATATTTAGAATTTTTAAAAAAATGTTTAAATAACTTAGGATTATTCATTGAATAAAGGATAACGAATAGTTTTAGTAACACTTCTAATCCTAAATCATGCATAAAGTAATTCATATAATTATTTATATTAACACATTTAGAAATAGCTGGGTACTTAGGGGAGGAAAAAATAGATGTGTATAAGTACTTACACAAATACTTTTTACCTTTTCAGATATTTAGTTCTAACATGACAAATAATATGAAGGGTGATATGTAGTTTTAATGTAATTACATTAATTGTGAAATATAATGTATTTAAAATTTGTTATTCATGACCATAAAAAAGAAACATTAGGTTTTTGACAGTTTTCGTCAGTTTTTGACACTTTTCGACTGGTTTTTGACGTGTCATGTAAAAACCAGTTTTTGACATCAAAAACCCAACCGTGAAATGTGGTTTTTTTTTTTTTTTTGGTTTAAATAAATAAATTTTCATTCTATCTATTTTTTATCCCATGACATAATATAAAAACACGTTTCGCATTTCTCCCCCTTCTTTACATGCCAAATATAAATTGGATCTTTAGGTCTTACTCTCTTATTCATACTTGACAGAAAAGTAAAGGCATGGGAAGAGTACTGGTAGAATGTGAAACAGACACTGGATATCTATTTATAGATGGAAAATAGAAAATATGGTAAAATCTGTATTTGTAATACATCTGTATGTATAAGTTTTGTATCAACAGCTTTAGGAAATTGATTAATTCTTTAATTTGTAGTATTATATTTAAATACTCTTAAAAGTTTCTAAAAAATAATGGATTATATTCCATAGTAAAAATGATTAAAATACCTAAAAACTGTAAAAATGTATTTCAGGACCATCATCAATGTCCTGTAGTGAGACTGAAATGTACTTTACTGATATTTAGATATTTTAATTGTTTTTACTATTTAAATACATTTTAATGGCTACAGTTTATTTTTATCACAAGGCAGGGGCTGACCAAATTTTTTTTTCATAAAAAGTGGGGGATATAAAATAAGTTGTGAATAAATAATTTCTGCACTACAAAGCTTTTGCTAACTAATCTGAAAAATTTCTAGGGAATGTATGCAGAACTTTTTGCAGGGGAATGAATGTGATTTGAAAATTATGGGTTTTAACCCTTTAACGTGTAGTATATATTATCTCAATTTATGTTACTCTGACTACATACCTGCTGTTAGGTTTTTACTGCTTAAAAGCCATCTCAGCTTCTAATTTTAACTTTGATTTCATTCTTTAGGTGTTTGTAAGAGAGCTTATTTCTAATGCTAGTGATGCATTAGAAAAATTCCGATATTTTCAGCTGACTACTGGTGATTCACTAGACAAACCACATGAAATACATATTGCTACTGATAAGCAAGCAAGAACATTTGTCATACAGGTAACTTTATTCATTAGATAGTCTGATGTATTAACAAAAAAATTAAAAAAGATACTGGTGTTTAAAAAAGGAAATCATCAAAACTTTGTAAAATAACACACATTAAAGGTACTTATTGCACAGGCACAAGGCTGTATCCAGGGGGGTGGACCATGGGGTCCGGCCTGAAATTTAAAATTTTGTTAACAAAATAATAATGATGAAGTTAAAATGTAGTTAAAAGCCATAAAAACTCCATAAAAAGTTTAAAAATGAACCATTTAGCGCTTTCGGCAGCTAGGCCGCTGCCATCTTCGGAACTGGTGAGCTCGTTCCATGCTTCAGCATTTTGAGCCATGTATCCTCTATCTGAGTATGCGTCGTGTCGTGACGGTGCCCTCTTGTGTTATTATTTCTAACACTTCCCTTAAACTATAACTGTGTTTATTGCAGTTGGTTATTTTCTTAACATTTACGAAATCTATATCAATATTTTCTTTTAATGCTAGGCGGGAGAGGGCAGTACTTTGTCTATTATATTTTATATCGCTAATGTGCTCTTTAATCCTATCCTTAACTTTTCTTTTTGTCACACCAATGTAATGTCCGGGAAGGTTAGATTCTTTATAAGTAAAATTTATTTTGTAGACTTCTGCCGTTTCTAAAGGGTTTATTTTGACTTTGTCGGATCGAATTCTTAAAAAAAAAATTGCGATTGGGTTTAATTGGGATACGGAGGTTCATTTTACGGGCAAGGTTGGAGAATTTTACAGCGAGACTGGAACAGTAGGGGATCGGGTGAGAAAATGTGGGTTTTTCTTTCTGTGCGTCATTAATGAGGTTTAGTTTCTTTTTCCTATTTTTGATTAAGCAAGAAACAATATTTCTGGGGTAATTGGCTTCTTGTGAAAGTTGTTGTATAAATTGTAGTTCTTCTTTTAGTAGTTTTCAGTTGGAACAGATTTTGAGAGCTATATTGATAAGAGAATGAAGTATTGAGATTTGAGAAAGAGATTGCAAATTTTAAAACAAATCAAAGTTAACATATTGTTTAACAAACTTAAATGCTTTTTGTAATTTCTATTTTTTTTTTCTTTAAATAAATATTTAATTGCATATTTTTTGTTTTTAAATGTAGTATTTGTATTTAAAAATTATTTTAAAGCATTATACTTTTGTGTTCCAGCTATATTTTACCATGTTTACTAGGGAAGTTTAATGATGTAAGTGAAATGGTCTATCGGGAGCATAGCCAGAGAGGGGGCTGAAGGGGTTGCCCCCCCCCCCAAAATGAGACCCTTATACCCTGCCCCTCCTTGAAATAAAATCCTGGCTACGCTACTGTGGTCTATGTAACACAAAATTGTTATATAATGCAAAAGCTTGTGTTTTGAGGTTTGTGTTATAAAGATCTTGTTCTGCACTTGGTACTCAGCTTTGATCAAATAGCTGTAAAAGTTTCAGTTTCTTAAACATTATTGAAGGGATTTGTAAAAAAATATGCAAATATGAATAACTAGCTGCATTGTCCATGGGCATTCAGATTAAGGCATAAGTTGTCTCGCCCAATCTTAAAAAAGGCTCTTTTTCACAAACCACTAAACCCATAAAATTATAAAGATTTTAAAAACATTAATCTACATATGTTTTCAATTCTTCAAATACTGTATATAATGCAGCTACCAAAAAATTGTCCAATCTTCTAAAAATCAAAGAATCAAAGAATACAACCCTTTTTCGAAGAAAAGAAGTGCAGCTCAGGAAGTAATGTTTTTTCATTTTACCTGCTGGCATTAGTGGGTCCATATCTAATCTCTATGAAATATGCACTCTCTTCCTAATTTAAAAAAATCTGGAATGTGTCCGCACTCGACTTCCTGAACACTTCATCTTTAACAATCATTTAAAAATTTGATTCAACTCAATTAAATGCGGTGTGCAGGCAGTAGTACACTTAAAATAATTTGACTACATAAGCTACAATGCATAAGAATACTTTTTTGTAGCCTCTAAAAGACTGTAAGTCCTATACATAATTTTTTTTTTTTACAGTGTATAAGGCAGTTACTTGTAGTCTGCTTAACTAATTTAAGCTCACTGGAATGCACAATACAGATGCCATCGCACTTTCAAAAATTTGTGTCTATAGGTTGTAATATATAAGAATTCTTTTTTGTAACTCTACAGCTAGGTAATTCAACTGGACAAAAACTGGATAATTCACAGTCTGAGACAGTAGCATAATATATATATATATATATATATTAGAGATGAGTTTGGGCTCATTTTTTGAAGCCCGAGAACTTTTAATCAGAGCCCGCCCGAGCCCGAGCAATATTATTTAAGTCGGAGCCTGAGCCCGAAATTTCAGCTAAAGGTAAAAAAAAAATAAAAATAACTTCATTGATAGAATACAATAAATTTTGCTGTTTGTGCAAATTAATGACAAATATAGTTGCAAACTCTCATGCTCTTTCTAATTCTTCATATCCATGTTTATCAAATAATGTCCGATCTGATTAACTAAACCGTTTACACGTTTAGTTAGTCATCAGATCGGTTAGTCACTGTAACGTTTACACTAACTAAGCAATATAAGCCGCCGTTCTGAAATACTAAAAAGAGCTTCACGCACCTTCTAGGTGCCCGTGCCGCTAATTTTCTTTTTATAAGTATTTTTATTTTCCTCATGAATCACTTTTTAAAATCTGTTTCAAGGAATATGTTCAATAAATGAAAATTTTTTCACGAGCCCGAGCCCGAACGCAATTGGACAAAATAGAGCCCGATCCCGGTTCAGGCCCGGGCTCGGGCTCGGGCTGAGCCCGTCTCATCTCTAATATATATATACAGTGGCGTATCCAAGGGAGGGGTTTAGGGGTTTACCCCCCCCCCCCCTGACAGTAATTGTGATGAAGAAAATTAAGCTATTGATTACACTTTTTTTGCATGTTGGGGGAAAAAAAAGTGTGCATAACAAACAGAACTCTAGGGAAAAGCGATGAAAGTAGTCCTCTTTGCGAGTCCTTAAAGATACACGTCCACTTCAGATAGTGAAAAATTCTGCTTAGGTAGAATGAATGAATCAGAATGTTCATGCGGTATGGGATGCCTATACCTGTTTTACATTCTGTGGTGCTGTGTTTCTTGTGACAGGAGGATCAAAAAGGTATGTCTATGGCCAGTGATAAAATATGGAACATTTTATTATTATCACTCTGTATTCTTCTAGATTTGAGGTGGAGTTGACCAAAAAATAAAAATTTGTGTTTAAAATTTGGCATCTGCATTTAATCTTATCCTCTAGATATAAGTGCGCCAGCAGCACAAGCAGTATTGGTTAAATCTGAACCAACCAGTATCTTACTTGAAACTCATAGTAATTTTTTTCTGTCTAACTTGCATCAAAAATTATGCTACAGTTAAAAATTTATTCCAAGCAAGTTATTATAGCAAAATATTTAAATATAAAAAGGGAGTGATGCTGTTAAGGGATTTCTGAAAGTAGAATGCATGTTGAGAAATTTTTTTCCCCAGAAACTTCTAAAAGTCTGGAAAGTCGGGAAAGTGAATTTCAGAAATTTAGTAGAAACCCTGATAAATATCAGACAATTTTGTTAAAATCCATTTTGAAGAAAAGCTCACTTGTTGCCAGTGCGTGTTTCCACTTTTTTTTTTTTTTTTTTTTTTTTTTTTTTTTAAATTGGCTAATAAAATAGTTCACGCTTACAGATATTTTGAAATACACAGGGTGGTTATAATTAAACTTCCCCTATGAACAACATTCTGTAGGTGAGCAGATTGCCACCAACTTTGATATGTGGACTGTATGCAAGAGGTGTTCAAGGCAATTTTTTATAGTTCTGAAAATATACACTAGGTAATACTTTGCATGGAAATCCAGCTCAAGAAATACTGAAATTGGTTAGTAAATGCTCAAAAATCTATTGAATAAATGCTTAAATTGTTTTAAATTTCTAGGAGTATATTATCATAATTAAATTTGCTGCCTTTCTATTCAAAGCTCAACCTAATGGACTTTTTTTGAACTAAATTATGTTTTCAAAATTTCTTGAGCACCATCTCATGCCCAGTGGCAGAAAGTTTTGTAGCTGTCTGCATCAAGCTTCATAATCAGTCTGCAAAATTTTTTGTGTAATTATAGTGGATAATTCATACATAAAACCTGCAAATTTTAATCACTGTTGTAATTAAATAGTATTGATTCTAGAAAAAAAGGGTCGGCAGGAAACAATTAAAAAAGGGCACTTTTGAGTTCCACGAGAAAGTACGGGTAGATAACATAATATAGAAACTGGTTTGAAATAATCTCAAAACGACTAAGGCTTATCCCCAAAACTTTAACATGTAGAGCTGTAATGTGTGTTCTGACTTACAATGCATTTCTAGTTTTTTTTTCTCCCCCTAGCATAGCTTAATTTTTTTTCTCTTTTGGAGAAAACTTGTTTGGAGTAACCACTTTTGGGACTGTTACTTCTTGTTCCTCAATTTTATCACACTATCACTGGGCCACAAGTTTTCTTACACTCTGCCACGTTCATAATCAATATTGTGCCTATATTGGTACAAACTTTAAAAAAAAAAATGACTTTCAGTGTGTGTGGATTAAGGCAGATGTGTTTAGCATATAATAAAAATGAGAATTTCTCTAATGCAAGATGTATAAAAATTATCTAAATTAATAAAATAAATGAGAATTTTGTTTGCAGTAATTAATGAATGAGTATCAAGCAAAGATTTTCAAAGTTACTGAACATAAACCCTTATTAGACTTCATTTAGAAGTGTAACAAACAATTAAACTCATCCATTAATTGATAATTATAGCAATTAGAAAGATTGATTCAGAGCACAGAATATTTCTGGAATAAATGACAGCATCACACAAATTTTGTATTGCATCCAACTGTTGGATGTACAACACCATTTAACATCAAGTTACTGAAATGTATTTGTTATTCTTCTTTTACACAGACACTTCTAATTTAATTTTTGCTCATTCATAAAATGTGAATATAATTTTTTTAAAAAGCACTATTCTTTTAACCTTAAAATAAATGTATAAAAATAATTATTGTAAGTAAGTTACATATGTTTTAGCATATATATATATATATATATATATATAAATAAATTAAATCTCGCAGAATTTTCAAAAGGTTTCATTTCCCTGTTTTACCTGTAGAATGCTGTTTATAGGGGAAGTTTAACTATAACTCCCTGTATATATATATATATATATCAGCTGTACTTAACTTATCCAGCAAAATTTTAGGAAAAATATTTTGAATTTTAGCATAAATAAAAATTCATGTATAATATCTGTATTATGTATTATTTATTTATACCTTTTCTTTAAAATCAGGATACAGGCATTGGAATGACTAAGGAAGAAATGATAAGCAGTTTAGGAACTATAGCTCGATCTGGCTCAAAGGTAGTTTTTATATATGTTTTATTTTGTTCAAATGGGTCTTTGCTTGTCTCTTAGACCTATGAAATGTTTTACATTTTTTAGCATGCTTCAGTGCCAACATATTTTATTTGAAAAATCTATGTGTTGTTAATATGTATGGTTTACAGAGCTTTCTTTTGGCAATGCAATTTATTTCTGGTTGTAGACATTTAACTGCCAATATCTAATCCAGTACATCAGGGTTTTCCAACTGCTGGTTGCAAATCTTGTTTTAACTAAAAATTATATTTGTATCACACTTGATATAATAAAAAGAAATATATTATTTATACAATATTTATTATTTTTGCTTGATGCTGGACAGCAAAATATTTTTCTTATATTTGTTGGTTCAGACGTAAAAAAGTTGAGAATCGCTGCAATAGATTATCAGTTCCCAAAAGCAATTTGTTAGGAAGTAAAAAACCTGTAGTCTAAGTTACATAAGGGTCAAAATGACTACGTCTGTAATGCTAGTATTGAACTGTTTTAAAAGCTAGATGTTTTAAATTATGCTATTAGTGTTTTACAGTATGCAAATGCTCGAAGTATGTCTAAGTAAAAAGTGCTTGTTTTGCAGGCATTTTTAGAGGAAGTAAAAAAGAATGAAAGTACTAACTGTGCTGTAAATAAAATAATTGGGCAGTTTGGTGTAGGTTTCTATTCTACTTTCATGGTAGCAGATAAAGTAGAAGTTTATTCTAAGGCACAACAGCCAGGCTCTAAAGGTTACAAATGGACATCTGATGGGTAATATAAAAATTCTTTTTTCTTTCTTTCTTTCTTTTTTTTTTTTCCATTTCTTGTTACTTGTTGTTGTAATATTGAGTCCAATTATCAGCTAAATGATCTAGACAGAGAAATAATTTATAACAGCAATAAAAAATAGGAAGTTCCACACACACAGAAGTCAAACATTTGAAAAGATGGGAGTAGTACTAATTTATTATACTGTAAATGTTATCATTTTGATTCTTTTTGTACTTAGGGAATCTTAAGTATTCCTTCCCCCTAAAAAAAAGTATTGTTTCAAAATAACCAAATAATAGTTTTTTTTTGTTGTTGCTAATGCCCTCTGGCAATGGCAGTGCGGTGCCAGATCCCCCATATAGGCAGGCGATGGGCGGAAGGGGCGGCTTCCATTTTAATGAACCTCAGTGGGAGGAAGCCCGACTCAGCTCAGGGTCCCCTAATTTTGAACAATTCCAGAGGAAGGACCAACCCCCTGAAATCGGCACCCCCAGAGGTTTCGTTTAACAACTTGAAGGACATTGGAGCCACGGTGGATTTTACGTGCACCAGCTCCCATTAGCGTACACGGTCCCACAGAAGTTGAGCTGAGAGGAAGTTACCCTTCCAAGCACTGGCCAAGCCGGATGCTGCTTCACTTGCTGTGTTCTTATGGGAACAGAGTTTAGCACCCAGACCACTGCAGGACCCAAAAAATTATTAAATTCTTTATAGTACACTAGCTGATTACCTGTCCTTTGTATGGGTGGAGACAGATATATTTCAAACACACAAAATTGAAGTTACACAACTTGGCAGTTCTGCTCCAATTGAATAACACATAACCTTACATTTGCATTATGATAGCTAACCTAAATTTAAAAAACAAAAATCTGAAACACTCATATTTTAAATACACTAAAAATGTACACTAAAGTGCTATATGTTGCCTACTGTTAATCCTGTAACATGGTCATCATGGATTACTACTTTTTTCTACACACGCACATATTTAAGACTGGAAATAAAATTTGTTTTTAAATATGTAGAAAATGTAGACAGTGGAAACTATTAATTTCAAAATGCCATTTTCAGTTGCTTCAAAATTGTGTTGATAACTTTTTTTAAAATATAATTTTGCAAAATAAAGATCTTATTAGAATTAGTAAAAAACTTTTTGCTATGCTACTTTTAGATCTGGTACGTACGAAATTGCTGAGGCAGAAGGTGTTCAGCCAGGAACTAAAATTGTTGTTTACTTGAAATCAGATTGCCGTGAATTTGCTGATGAAGGAACAATCAAAGGTGCCTTATTTTTATTTTTTAATAACATGATATTATAGTGAAGAAAAGAAAAAAAAAAATGGGAGGTTTAAGGGCAATCAGACGTTTAACAGATAAAACTGTTAACTTGTTGGGAAAACTTTTTGACACATTTGAACTTTTTGCACATTCAAGCAATTGAAAACACCTTTTTTCAATTGCTTGAATGTGCATGCTGCAGGTATAATTCCAGCTAAGCATGGAGGAAATATTAGGTGGAGGTCCTCAAAAATCGAGATAAGTTACAGCAACCCAGTTTCGACATAGTAAGCCCACTTCTGATTTTTGTACCATGTTAAATATATGATTTTTTCGTAAAAGATCTCTTTCTAACATAAATTTTTGGAGTAATCTCATGAAAATTAATATACTGCATCTCTCTATTCTTAATTAACTGCTGTTTAAACCACACACCTATAAGTTCGTTGGTTTTGTTTTTAAAGAGTGTTGAAAGTCAAACTTGAAATAATGAATATGAATGAGAATGTACTCAAAAATAAAATTTAAAATTATTGAGTAATTTTCATTGTGATTGACTGAACTGTGAGCGACTCCAAAGACTGATCATCGCCTTTTAGCTACCATTTTTTGGTTACAGCAGCAGAAGTGGCCATTCTTCAGAGGTTTCACTGTACATACAGGACTACAGGACACTTCCTCTAATCCACACAGGTTGGGACTAAGGGTTGTGCGGTTTATAGAATTTTGCAGATTATAGGTCATTTGATTAACATGGGAGAAAATGTGTATTTTACTAAAAAATATTGGCAACAGTACATGTATAATTAGACAGAACTGAAACCATACTCGTCGTAATAGTTATTCTGTAATAATATATGAAAAATAAGATAAAACAATTTTTTTTTAAATTTAGAAGTGTCTGTTTTAGTTATTTAATAACTTTTGATATTGCACATGACAATTTGTCTAGCAGCTTATTAATGCGTATTCTTTTGTGCTTGGCGACACTAGTTTATTTATTTTTGTGTGTTTATTAAAAATATTTAATTGTATTTACTAGTTTGTTTATAACAAACTAGTACTAGTTATAACAAATATTTCTCTAGAGTAATGTGAAATTATTTGGAATGAAAGTCTAATCCCATGCCTTTCCATGTATCAGTACAAATTGTGAATTTCCACAAATGAATATTCTAGTTTAGTTATTAATATACATAGGCTAATATTTCAGTGGACCTCTTTTTCTGGGCTTTTCATTTTCACGAAAGTGAAAGTTTCATCAATCTTCCAGATTCTGGGTAGAAAAACTGATACATAAAATTATTTGTTTACATGTAAAATGTATGGCAGATTATAGGCATTTGCAGATTATAGGGTTGGGGATTAGAGGCAGTGTGCTATATTTTGAAATTTTAAAATGTGTGTGATATTTTGCTAAGTATGCTTGTAGCATACCTTCCTTTAGTTAATTTTGTTAATTAGTTTTTGATTTGTTCAAAAGAAATCCGAAAACATGTGTAAAAAACATCAGAAAGGGATTTATCAATATAGTGATGTTTTCATAAAATTGCAAGCAACATTGGCCTACAAGGCCTTTTACTGATAATACCACAGATGAAAAATATTCAAAATCATGGATGTAACTTAAATGCAGTATAACAGAAATTATCCCTCAAAATTAAGCATGGAGATTACATCTTTTACATCTAGATTTGGAAATCAGAGATTTTTGATGTTTTGTAATATGTTTTAATAGAAATTAAAGATGTGCATATTTGTATTTATTCAGTTTGAATTATACATTTTGCTGTTTTAATGTAACCATACAATTTATACACACACACATACTGCTGAAAATAGTACGTTCATTTAAGTATCATTACAATTGTATTCTGTAAGATAGCTTATTTCTATATAGCAAATATATTCTGTAAAAGTAAAACTATATTAGTATCAAACTTGTAGTTTCAACTATTTAAATTTTTATTTAATAATACTTTAATATCAATTGATAACATTGGATTATAATTCTTATTTGTATACATAGGCTAATATTTCAGTGGACCTCTTTTTCCACTGACTTTTTAGACTTATTTTCCATTTAGCACATAATTTTACAAAGCTGGAGAGATAGAATTTCAACATTGAGTTAATGAAAATATATTGATGCAGCTTATGGAATTTTGTAAGAAGATTCCAATATTTTGTTAGAAAGGCCTGTCTTAATTTCTGAAAATTTGTATTGAAATCTGTGCATTTAAGCTTGTAACTGGGCTGACTTCAGTTGACGGAATAGGTAAAGTGATCTCGCTGGCAACCCAGACACTCCCTATCTTTTAGAAGAAGGGGGGGGGATGAAGGCATCTCCATATATTCTTCCTCTGTGTAGTTAAGAAATGAAAGAAAGGTTTAATTCCACTTTTAAACATTTAACACATAAAACTGTAACTTGTGCACAAAAAATTATTAACAAATGTCCTTGAATGCTTGAATATTCAAGCTGTTAATATATTTTTTAATTACTTATTTAGTTAAAAAAATAGTTTTTATTCTTTTTCATGTTAAGACTGGCTTACTGTTACAGTTAAGGTATTTATTATTAAGGTATGCATCTATATATCTTTCTCTGTTAAGTGTTAAAATGTAAAATACTTGTAGTACTTTTATAAGTTATCTAGATTTTAATAGAATGATGAAACTTGGAAGCTTCTTTATACAAGATAAATGCAAACTAATTTTTGTAAACATGAAATACAAATAAATGAAAAAATGAAAAGATCATGTGACATTATCATTCCAAATAGAGTAAAATTAAAATGGGGGAAGAAACTAAAATAAGTAAATAAAAGTGAATAAAGTTAATAAATCATACAAAAAGAAAGAATTTTGAGCAATTTACTCAGATAAGAGGGTTTTTAAATCAATGTATGTTTTATCAAAAAATATATAAAAATTAAGTAAAGATATTTAACCTATGTACATGTAGATTCATTGTTTCAATTATATTTGCTGATTGAGTGAATCAGTAAATATAATTGAATGATAATGTCTAGTATAGTTTTGGATGAAATGTTTGAAATGATGTTTTCCATGTGGACAACAACCTTAGCCCAGATAACTTTGATGTATCTGAATGATTGAATACTGTTTATTAATACGCTCAATAATTAATATGGTTTTATAATAGTCTTAAAAAAATATTTTCCTATTATAATATTTATAAACCAATGCTTCTTACTGACCCAAAGATGCAGTTGAATCTTGCCTTAATGAGTTTCAAGAGACTGAAAATCAAATTTGTAATTTTTGAAAATTCATTAAATTGAATTCTTATTTAGAATGAATTTATACTATTGATTTTCTTTTAGTAAAAATAATTTGTTAATCTGATGTATTTGTAAAGTGAAATTTGTTGTAATGTAATTTTACTCTAACTTGTTTGTTATGTGAGGATTGTTTAAAACTTGGAACCTTTTCCACCACATAGCTTTAAAAAATTAATTTGGCAAATTAGAAAGATTAATTTTGTTGACATTTATATTAAAAAATTCTTTGTTTCTATTATATAGATGTGATAAGGAAGTATAGTAACTTCGTTAGCAGTGCCATATATGTTAATGGTCAGAAAGAAAATAATGTGCAGGTAAGACTAAAACATAAATAGCATTTCCTTTATTTTGTTTTTTAAGTTTCGCGAAAGTCACATTAAAAATTAAAGCTATATGAATATTAATGCACTTTTCTGTAAGTAGCAAAATGTTTTTTCATGTTTTGTATAAATCCTGTACACAAGAATTAGGGAAAAGCCAGTAAAAATAATATTTGAAGTATTTCTGATAAAAAAAGCAGAAATTCTACTTAGTAAAATCTGTACCTTGACTCCAGTGTAGATAGTCTTTTCAGCAGAATAATTTTCTTAGCATTTCAAATTTCTCTGCTATGGCATATTTGTATATAATTATTCATCAGTTAAACAGCAACAACAAAAAAATAAAGCTTTATTTATTAACTTGATTAAAAAAGATAAATTTTGAAATAAAATACTACATCAATATTTTACTATATTTTTTCTGTATCAGAATAGTTATGATGTTTTGCAGCAATATTTTCTATATTGACTCATTTTATTTTATGTATGTAGGCAGTGTGGCTCATGGATCCAAAAGAAGCAACTCCCGAACTCCACAACGAATTCTTTCGTTACATTGCCAACTCTTACGATTTGCCAAGATATTACTTGCATTACCACACTGACTCACCTCTAAATCTCAGGTGCTTACTCTACGTACCCGAAGGGAAACCTGGTCTGTTTGAAATGAGTCGTGATTTGGAGGCTGGTGTAGCACTGTACAGTCATAGAGTCCTGATCAGAAGCAAAGCAGATATTCTGCCCAAGTGGTTGCGTTTTATGAGAGGTAACTTAAAGTCACTAAAAATTTTGGCGCTGAATTATATTCGGAATAAAAAAACAAAATTTTATCCATTAATTAAAAAGTTATAAAATGCACATTAAAAAAAAGTTCTTTCCATCCTTTTCAGTCTCAAAAAAAAAAAAAAAAAAAAAAAAAAAAAAAATCCTTTCTTGCAGCTGTAAGAGGGTGGTCATTTGTATCACCCAAAACAATTGTATTGATAATTGCATTTTGTATGTGAGTTATTTTACTAAGTTTTAAATTAATTTTACCTTTTAAATTCTGTTCTGTGGCGATTTCTTGTTTATGTTTGTTTCACCTTTACAACCATAGAGAGAAAAGCTTTGTCAGTTACCATGAAATATTCGATATCCATGCAGATGCTAATATGGTTTTAGGGTAATTAATTTGTGCATTTGTTTGCTAAGAGGGGGCAGCTCACATCACTGGCGCATTGATGTGTCACGTGGTTCTGGATGTGTCACTAGAGCTGCTTGTGCCCACCCTGTAGTTTTCTGCCACAGTTTTGATCCTTACGCAGGGATGCTACGGCTGCGCCAATTGCGCCAAACTGCGCCAAATGGAATCTCTTGATACATCCTGATACAAAAAGCTTATTTTTGAAGGTTTCTGCGCCAAAAGAATTTCTTGGTATTTCCTGATACAAAAAGTATAATTTTAAACAAATTCTGCTCCAAATCCGTGCTGTCCCAAGGTCCAAAAAAGTAAATAAAACCAAAAAATACATACTAATGTATCACTTTCCCGTTTTCACCAGAACACTGTTCGATTTTTCATATCAGAAAGTGCGTACAGTTCCAAACTGATCTCCCCCAAAATCAACAAATCCAAACAATATATTTCATCACTTTAAAATCAAGGATAGAATTAATAATAGTAAAACAATTAACAAAAAAAAAGAGACAATGGTTTTAGAAAATTTTTCCTCTACAAAGCACTTTATTTAATAGATTCTCGTAAATAACTTATCAAAGGCCGTCAAAACATCCTGCCTCTTTACCCTGTTTGGTAAACGATATGCTTTCAGAATGAGGCAGATGTTCCATCAAAAGAATAAACAGAGAAAACTTATCCCATAGGTTAAAGTAAACATAGTTTAGAGCTGATATAAATCAAACAACAAAAATAAAATCACTAATGTATCTAAACACTCCTGTATTTCTGAATAGCTCTAAACGCTATATATGCTTTTAAACCTTTTTTTTTTTTTTTTTTTTTTTTTCCTTATTAAGCATTTTTTGTGCGACAATAAGGGTAGTGCGCAAAAGAAATTGGGGGAGGGGGGAGGCGGCTAGATAATATATGTAATAGTTAAATTAGCAGTTTTTTTCAAGGTTCAAAAGAACGCTTTAAATGAATGGTTTTTAAAATAAATTTCTCCTTTTTAAAACCAAGAAAGAAATAATTTTTTTTCTGTTTGTATTTTGAATAACCTCAAAAAATAATCCACTATACGCAAAACGGAAAGTAAATGAAAGCTCTAATAAGAAAAAAAAAGTAAAATCATTAAATGAACTATTTTAAACCAATAAAATCACTCAAAACAACGGGTGTTTAAAACATAAAATATTTTTTTTTAATTATAAAATAACACCATAAAGTTTACTTAGACGCCATACAGCTGTTCGAGCAAAAAATTTTGCGCCCCACCAGTGGCAGAGTGCATTGAGCACTGAACTGGGAGATGGAAGGTGCCTGGTTCGAAACCAGGCACCTGGTTCGTGCCAGGTCGCGTCTGCCGACCAAACCGTTCGGAGTTTTCCGTGGTTTTCTCCAAAACAGCCTCAAAATAGGTTAGGACCCCTTAGAAAGACTACAACGGAGGGCACCCCACCCAGGCCTAGATCCCTCGTGTAGATAATTGGCCTTAATCCTACAACAACAACAAAACTTTTTGCCCTTTCCTCAGTGGTAATCCTAACTATTGTCACTGAGGAAGGGCAAAAAGTTTTTGCTCGAAACAGCTGTATGGCAGTAAAAATAGGTGTTATTTTACTAAGTTTTATATTATTTTACATTTTAAAGCAAGTCAAGAATTTGCAGCTCTTGCCACGGCGCCCTCGATTGGCAGAAAAACCCAGTTGCTACCGCGAAAAGACTTTTTACAGTTAATCAACTGAAAGAAAAAAAATGATCCAAACAATGAACAAAACGCGCAAACTAATGCATTTTTTTTTTCTTTAAGTTCAACACATGAATATACAGAAAGCTCAGTGAAAGTAGTTTTTTTTTTTTTTTTTTTTTTTGTCGCTTACGCCGTTAACTAAGGAAAGAGTTTAACAGCTTTTTTAAAACCGGCAATTCCATAAACTTAAATTAACCTAGTGATAGCAAACCTACAACGCCATCACTGTGTTCGTTATGACTCGCGTTCAGAGCCTTCGAAGGAAACAAAAAATTGCACAGTTAAGAAATATTTTTGCTTTTCAAAATTTTAAATTCTTCATATGCATTCAGTGTGGCGTTGGTTAGAGGCATGGTTGGCGGATTTTCGACGCATGACATTTTAAATCGTATTTAACTATCGCATCAAAAAAACCTAGACTTTAAACTTATTTTATAAAGTTATTATTAAAATTCAGTATTAACATTTAATATGTTAAAATCATTCTAACTCGGAAGACTAGATTATGATATTGAATAGAATTTTTTTAAGGACTTCACCATTTGCTAATTTCGAATGTAGAGTTCATAGAAAGTACTTATTTTGTTTCTATTTGTTAAAAAACTCATTTAATTTTATTTATTTGCAAGCGCTTGGGAATGTATGGACCAACGGATTGTCTAGCTCACACCCTCACGCGGGCGCACGGGAGTATGCGTAGCATCACGTGACACGTGACAAGGGAGAGGGGAATCGTTCTGACTTAGCGATTCCGAGACAAAGGCTCAAGCAACAGTTTCTTTCTTTCTTTTTCCTTTCCCCCCCCCCCCCCCCCGGGTATGGGGGTCGGTTATCATCACAATAATAGGTAAATTAAACAAAATGTTTATTAATCCTAATTAGATTATACTTATGATACAATAATCATTTTAATTACAATTTTTAGTTACATAAATTTATAAATAACTATAATGCTAGCATAAACTAAAGATTCCCGAGTGTCAGATTTTGGGAGTGCACCTCCCCCCCGCCTCCTGGGTTCGCCAATATTCCGGACATTTGATTTTTCAGTATTATGGACAAAGGATTTTACTTTCTTTGAAAATTGCTGCCTTCACAAAAAAAAAAAAAAAAAAAAAAAAAAAACCTTTTTGAAAAGCTGTAGCCCGAAAAATATTTTCTTAAAATATAATATTACTAAGTTATTTGTTAAATTACTTGTACATAGCTCCTGGCATGTAATTGTTTGTTAAAAAAATATGGTAGTATAATGCTAATGTCAATACTTTAAAATACAGCCCAATAATCAAACAAATTTAAACACCAGTATAACCGATTTGAAATTGTCCACTTAAAAAAATAATATATATATATATATATATAATAATCAGCTTTACTGATAACAATATTTTTCTTTTTACCTTTTTTGAGGGGTGGTAAGAGGGGGCATTATACATAATATGTAAGCGATACAAAAGCTTGCAAAATTGATGAGTATAGAGTTTTCTTTTTAAGCACAAAAATTTGTAAAACTGATGCAAAAGCAGAAACTTTTGATGCAAAAGTCTGCAAAACTGATACTAAAGTAGTTTTGTGATACGAAAATCTGTAAAATTGATACGAAATTAGATTTTTTCCTGATACGAAAGTCTGTAAAACTGATACAAAATTAGATTTTTCCTGATACGAAAGCCTGCAAAACTGATACAAAAGTCGATTTTTTCTGATACGAAAAGTGATACGAAAGGCCTAAGCCGCTGTAGCATCACTGTCCTTACGGTAGGCAGGGTTCTCACCAGGCCTTTCTGCCTGGGTGCATCGCCTGACAAGTTTTACTGACTGTCCAGCAGTAAAATCAGAATATCACTTCTAATTCTTTAATTCAATAGAATTATACATTACAGTTTCATAATGCCACCCACCTACAAAAATTTCTGGGTGATCACTGGTTCATAACATCTAAGTAATGCTTTCTCTTAAATTACTAGTGACTGCTGAGGGGGCATTCAAAAGAGCAGATTTAGCATGCACAGGTGTAGCTGTAGCTTTTTTATGGAAGGGAGTCCAATTATGAAGGAAGGTACATTTTTACTATAAAATTTGTCCGTAAATTTTACTGTAAATATTTTGTAAAAATTTTTAATAGATATTAAATTTTAAAATTCTTTATAGTAAACTGTCTTTGTTAGGCTCTGAATTATAGAATTTTAATATAAATTCTGAAATTTTTAATATAAAATTCTAAAAATTTAAATATATTTCATGCCCCAATCGACAAAAGATGGTGCCGCAGGATGCTTGGCTAAGAGCAAGACAGTGGCTGCAGCGACAAAGAAACTGAGAGCTGAACTGGCGATGAGTTCGGTCATGTGATACCTATTGATACAAAGTTCCGGTGTTTCTTCCCAGAACTTTGTTTCAATAGTAAAAAAATTTTGCTTCTCAGTGAAGTAACACTAAAAAGCAACTTAATCTAGGATGCACTTACTTTTTTGCTATTACTTATAAAGCTATACATTTTGAATGCTATGATACATTTGATATATATACATTTTGATGTCTGATGAGGGTTTGCATGGGAAGCAAAAATTTCTCATTCAAAATTATTCCAAAAAAGGCAGAATTTGCTTTCTTACCATACACACATGAACTAATCCCAGCCAGTACTTACAGCTGATGTATGCAGTCAAAATTTTAATTTCATATTTATCTAATTAAAAAACTTTAGCTGGTAATATATTTAAATACCGATTTGGTTTTAATTGTAGCCTTTATACAGAAAATACTTTGTGCTTAAGTGAATTTTACTTATTAATAACTTGCTATTCATTCACATATTTTCAAGATTACTTTCAGATAAATTTTCAGAATATTTTTCTGGCAAAATATTTATATTTTAATGCATTCTTTGTTTGTTTTATCTTATTAATGCTATTAACTTTTTACGCAAGCAACAAGTTTAAATAACAGTTTTTATAAGTAAATATATTTTTCCAGGGGTTGTTGATAGTGAAGATATTCCTCTAAATTTGAGTCGTGAACTGTTACAAGATAGTGCTCTTATCAGGTAAAATGCTTTATTTGGTTGATTTTTATTTAATAATTAATTATGTTTAATATTTATTAATTCAATTGTAATTGAGGATACAACATTTATGATTTCCGCCTTTTTTTTTTTTTTTTTTTTGAAAAAAGTAACACTTTTATTTTGTAGTATATATATCCTTACAAGTGATTCATTTCCATTTGTGTTCAGTATCAGCTGTAGAAATTCATAATAGGTCGATATGTAATTAAAAAATCAATAATTATTTGATAATAATTGACATTCATTGCTTTTCTAATTATGTAAGTTGAATTATTTTTCTGAAGACTACAAGATTTTAGATTTAGTGTTTAAAATGATTGAACTTGCTTTTTAACTAATATATTCTGTTAATTGATACTTATGTGCTAGTACTTTTGGGTGTTCCTGTAAAAAATAAATAAAATAAAAAATAAATGCAATACATTTTTTTCAACAGCGCATGTGGCACAGTACACAGGGATAACATATATAAATTTTGTCATAATCAGTGTATATTTATGACAGTTAGAGCATGGATGGACAGACTAACCAAAATCATAAACACTTTCCAGTCTTGTTGGAAAGGGTTAAAATATAAAGTTTTCTGAAATAAATGGATGGATGGCATTGGATGCAATTTTTTCTCTGTAAGCATATTACATGCTTTTGTCTACTTTTTTTTGTTATTGACACCTATGACGAAAATGTAAGAATTTGCTTTTTTAAAGAAAAGTTTGCGTTAGTGTTGATTGTTTAAAATTTTTCTTGCAGAGAATTTTCTTGTATACTAGGGGTATATGAAATGCTATACCTTATAAAGGAATAAAGAATGAGTTTGGATAATACAAGCATTGTTCTGTTTTCTTATTTGCAATCATAATGTTTTGTGAATAATGAATAACTGTCATTTGTTAAGCATTTTCCTTATTAAAAAAAAAAAAATCTTTTAGAGAAATCAAAATCAAATATTGAAGGTTATATGTTGTGTTTAAAATGTGTTTATGAGGTATGGTGACATATTTTGGAGAGTTTGTTGAAATAATTTTAGTGTTTAATTCTATTCTTTGATTCCTTTATTAATCCAAGTATTCTTTTTTTTTAATTCAACATTTGTTATACGGCTGTATTATAATTAGGAAATTTAAGCGATATGGTCAGTACTGTGTGTCTTATTGAAAATTATTTATGCTCCAATATATAGCATTAATATTGGAGCAGGCCTGCAACAAGTGAAATGCAAACGGGTTACATGTTCCTGATGCTGTGCTAAATAAGGGTGTCAAAATCAATTATGGTTCCATGAGAGAAGGGTACCCTCATTAGCATTTGCCTTGGGAGATATAAACAAACTCTAGTTTCAGCACTGCACTGTAGTATACAAAAAATGGCCAATCATTGTTTAACAGTGACTACCTATTGGGCATTTTAGAGATTTGTATCAATTTATTGAGGCTTGTAAGATTATGTTCCATTTAAAAAAAAAAAAAGTGATTTTAACGCTTACAACTCTTTTACAGAGGCAAACAAAATAGCTTGTAAATTAAACTTAAAGTTCAATGCTTTGAAAAAAAACCCTTCAGTATTTTATCTATTTTAACTTGTCATTCCCTTTGCTGACAAGGCACAATGGCAATGATTTGCTATTTGTATCCATCATGTTCCTCCTCTGCATTGATATTCGAACAAACTCTGGCTCAGCCATGCAAGTCTTGGACCAAGATTAATGACATGAAGCAACAGTTCTTGTACAGACAATTAAAAAAAAAAAAAAAAAAAAAAAAATCTGCTGTTGTGTCTTTGCAATGATGGAAACAAACATATTTGCTATTTGTTAAGCAGTAGTGTATGTACAAATAAAACAGCTAATCTTAGGAAGTTTTATTTATTTATTTTTTATTTAAATAATGAATGTGTTCAGGTTGGTGTATCTTTGTTTACATTTGTTTAGGAAAATCTCCACAATGATTACAAATAGGGTTTTAAGATTCCTTCAAGATCAGATGAAGAAAGATCCAGAAAAATACCAAAAATTCCATGAAGATTACAGTATCTTTTTAAAGGAAGGAATTCTTTCAATCCAAGATCAAGTTCAAAAGGTAAACCGTGTTGCTTTGAGCTCTGTTCTAGTTAGATTTGTTTTCACAAAAGCAGTACTCATAGTTTAAGCTTCTTTTTAGAAGTTTTCTAGCACTACTTTTTTTAAAGTCCTGTATAATTTAGTTTCATAGTAAAATTTTGATCTCAGCTATTAATGATATGCACATTAAATTTTTTTTGGCAATATGAATTTTTTATGGTTTTGAAAAATTTGAATGAATTTGCTATTAACAAAAAAGCATGTTAGCAGAATTAAAAATCTGTGATTTATCATTTTGTTTTTCTTTTTAATGTAAAGTTTTGCATTTTAATTTGCAATAGTATGTAACATGTAGAGCAATGCGTAAAACATGATATGTAAATTCAGTCAGTGCAGTTTATCTATTTGTGTACTGTTGATTGTTTTACACATAATTTTTCATCAAATGGGGCAATATTATGGCAAATAAATGTTTTTATTTACAGCGAGATATTTTTTATTTGTAATTTATATTCCTAATATCTCCTTGTGCATAACATTTCTGTTTAATTCTAGTACTGATTTCTAATAGTTTAGCTTCTGTCTTTAAATTTTGGAATGCTATTCTCAAAACTAATAAATATGTAAATTATATTTGTTTTAAAAAATATTCGTACTCGAGTTTGTCAAATGATGCCGGCTGCTTTTAAAATGCAAATTTGTTGTGCAGGTATGCTTATTGTATTTAGTTACAAGCATTGATTTTTATTTATAGGAAGATATTTCAAAGTTGCTTTTATTTGAATCCTCCTTGAAGCCACCTGAAACAAAAATTAGTTTATCGGAATATGTTAGTCGTATGAAAGAAGGCCAGAAAGATATTTATTTCTTAGCGGCACCAAGGTAAACTTTATTCAATAGTTATTTATTTTTGACATCACACATCAGAATGTCATGTGATAGCTGCAGTGGTGATTAAAATGATGAGCACATATATATGTACATACTATAGATGAGTTGGGCTCATTTTTTAAAGCCAGAGTGATATTATTTAAGTTGGAGCCCGAGCCTGAAATTTCAGCTAATAGATAAATTAAAGTCAAATACTTCATTTATTTAATATCATAACTTTTGCTGTTTGTGCAAATTAAAGACAAATATAGTAGCATACTCTTAATGCACTTTCTAATTCTTTATATTCAAGTTTATCAAAAAATAATGATAAAATTGTTTCAGGGATGTGCCAGCTGCTCCAATTGCTCCAAATTGTGCCAAATCAATCCTGATGTGCCAATCTGCTACAAAAAGATCATTCTCGGACAATTTTGCTCCAAATTCAGCAAAACTGCTTCATTTTTAATTTTCCATATACATTGAAAACGTTTATAAATTCCCGAATTTTTACAAAAATCATCACACATTCTGAGCATTCTAATTTCAACCTTTCTGTAATGATCTTAGAAAACGAATAGTTTTTTCTTTGGCATCCCTTTGTTTAAACCTCCAATACCTCAAGAGTAAAAATTCACCCCTGTTTTAAATTTAATTTTATATAAATTGGTAATTTTTTGTTACCAAATATTTTATAAGCCACTGATGGTAGTTAATATAGTTTAGTAAATATTGTATTTTTCATTTAAAATAGATATTTTCTATAGTATTGTGTAAAATAACTGAATTTTTTATTTATTTCATAAGCTTCTGACTCTCTTCCCTCTTCCCCTCACCCCCCAAATAACCCTGGTTTTTGTTATCAGCTAAGAGTTTTTAAGACCCTCCTTAATTTTCATTTTTTAGATTGGCATTCTTTAATGACTTTTCCCTTTCCTCCAAAATTGACATTCTTGTGCTCCAAAAGTGACTTTTTCTTGCTCCAAGTTGCTCCAGAAATCTGATGTTTTGCTCCAAAATTTAATTTCAGCTGGCACATCCCTGTTGTTTTAATGTCTCCCGAGCCTGAGCCCCAACACATTTGTGAATTACAGAGCCCGAGCCTGGCTCATCTTTAGCACTTACACTCACACATACAAGATCATTCAATAAATAATTGGAAAAATATTATATAAAATACAAAACTGTAACTTTTTGTTATTTTTGGTTTATTCTAGAGTTATAATCAGATAGGCCTAGCATGTCTGCCACGTGAATGGAATCCTGGGGGATCGGTGAAGCAAGATGGTAGCACTTATGCAGGCTTGCACCCATGTGGAGTAGCAGAGTGTCATCAGATTTCTGTTAGCTGAAGGGTTGAAGCAAATCAAAATTAACTATCAGATGTAGCACACATGTTGGCAGTAACATTGTGCGATATTACTGCCAAATTGTGTGCTATATGGGACTATTGTGCTAACCTGCAAGGGTGCTGCTATCTTATTTCACAGATTCCTAACATCCCATACATGAGGCAGGTATATCAGGCTTTCTGCTAATAGCACGAATTGCAGAGGAAATTTGGGTCCATTTTACGATCCCTTCACAAAATTACACTCGATTAAAAGGGCCCCTTCACAAAAATACAATCAATTAAAACAACCCTTCATTGGCATTTTAACTTATATTTTATTTATTTTTTGTAAATTACTTTAAGAAAAAAGTGGCTTTTTTCCCAAAAATTGCTATGAAAATTCACAAAAATAAACTTTTACAAAAATGGGACCCTGGAAAAAAATTCCTGGATTGACCCCTGAATAATTTTAGGGCACCAGAAAACAACAAAGAAACGCAAACATTGTCGAAGTTTTGTATTTTTTTGTACAACATTTCCAGTAATTTATTGAATGGACTCTGTATTTAACCCCACAATCTGCTTTTTGAATTAATTCAAATTATTTGTGCCAAGGTTTTTTCGATTTGAGTCAATGTAAATAATTACCATATGGATATGTATACATATGTTATGTTAATATTTAGTATCACTGAATTTATTAATTGTTTCTTTTTGTTTTAAGCCGTCACCTAGCTGAAATGTCTCCATACTTTGAAGCTGTCAAGCAGAAAGATGTGGAAGTTATATTCTGTTATGAACCTTATGATGAGCTGGTATTGTTTCAGTTAAGGCAATTTGATTTTAAAAACATAACATCTGTGGAAAAAGAAATGCGCAGAGAAAAAGAAGATGCCTCCCTTGAAGATTTAGGTATTCTAAATTCTTAAGAGATCATTGAAGTTTTGTTTTAAATTTCAGTGAATATAATGTTTCACTTGTGCTTTTCTAATTTTCAGGAAGTGATGCTTTATCAAAAACATCTGCTGATAGCTTGATAAAATGGCTGAGTAGTACACTGGGATCAAAAGTACATAAAATAAAAGTAAGAAATTTTTATTTTTAATGTACTTGTAGATCAGTGGTTCTCAATCTGGGGTACGTAAACCCCTGGGGGTTCGCAGTAGGTCTGTAGAGGGTTCATGGAAAGAAAATGTGTAATGGCAGATTTGTTCAAGATATTAAATTAGCGAAAGAACCCACACGAATAAAAATTTTGTCCTCCAAAATCGATTTTGAATAAGAATTATTCACCATTAAGGTTAGTGTGCTGACTATATCTTATTTTTATTGCGAGTCAGTTCACACACTTGATACTGTTGCCCTGGTATGCTCAGTTTCAAAAAGAGGAGGAGTTATTTTCTTTTATTTCTTACATATAGTCCGAGCATTCACCTGTTGCTTGTTGGAATTGTCCATGCTACTGCTAGCCTCACATGGCACAGTGGCTATATCACTGAAAATGGTAGATGGCCGAAGTGTGAAGGTCCTGGGTTCAGGTCCCATTGTGTGGTCGTCGATCTAATAGTCTGGAGTTTTGGTAGATTTTCTCCAGATGTAACATGAATACGCGTTAGAACCCTTTAGAAAGTCCCCCTAGCAAGGCACCCCGCATCTTAGGCAGATACCCCTCGCGCATGTTTGCCTTAATCACACACAATCAATCAATCCAAGCTGCTGCCCCTTTGTGTAGCTGCCAAAACTGTTCTGCTTTCCGCTCTTTCACATCCTACATTTTCAAGAAAAACAAGTACAGAAATAAGTTAAATCCTGCCACAGGTATAAGACTGTAATTGGCTTCTTTCGAGTGCAACTTCAAAAACTGTACGGCAAAGCAAAACTCACCCTTACATTAATGTTGCAAGTTAAAGAATGTCATGTGTTAAGTGTAACAGTTTATACAAAAAACAAAATTAGTTGAAAACAAGTTGGTTTTTAAAAACATTTTCAGTCAAAAACTATTAAGATTGAAGTGTTAAAACACAGTGACAAAATATAGTACTCTTACTAATTAATTCAGGTTTCTTTTTTATTATTACACCTATGCTAAAATCAAATCCAGGGGTACAATTTATAAAAATAATTTGGTAAGGGATACATAAATGGAAAAAAGGTCGAGAACCACTGTTGTAGGTACTGACAGAAGAACCTCCTAACCAATAAACGGAATGAAGAGTTGTACAATTTTCAATTTAAACCAGGTGTCAGGTAGCTTTGTTTTTTCGAATGTTGACATTTATATTTTCACTGCCTTTTTAATTCAAAGAATAATTTTTTATTGCAATGCTTCGACAGCATTCCAACATCTGGAGATTTAATCACACACATTTCGTACATGTTAAATTTACATTGACTACTATTTTTTTGCTCTTAAAAAAATTTAAATTATCATCATAGACAAGTATGTGTAAGAAGCTGTTACTGTAGACAGGTTCAAAAAAATGCATTGAGAAGAAAAATAAGAATTCTTTTGGGATCAGGGATGAGATTCTTTTAACTTTTTGGTTGATTTCAGCTTTTCGTGATTTCGGACAACAATTAAAGAAATGTTACAAAGGATATAACAATAATGCTAAGTAATGCTTTGTGCTTGTAATTCTAAATAATGCATTGTACTTGTAACTGAAATTTCCCACTCCCTCTCACTGTACCAAGTTTCAAATCATTGTGTATCGAAAAGGCTGTTATATATCATTCTTCTCAAACATCTGTTGGGTGAACATTGCATCTCAGAGATGTACAGGTGTTCAATAAGTTTTAATGTCTAATTTTATATTTTCTGATACCCTTTATGATGCATTAAAGTTTGTTAACTAAACTTTTAATGTAAATGATTCAATAAGAATTTAATATTCTTTATTTATATTTACGGGGAAAAAATACTTTTTTTATTCATATATGACATTTGACTTAAAACATCTTTCACATTTATATTATATACAAATTTTTTCCAGTGTTTTCACTTTTTGTCAGTCTCATCTCTGGGGTCTAAAGGAAATATAATTACAGGCAGATATATCACTATACACAAGTTTCACTGCAGTCAGTTTGATCAAAGTGTCCATTAATGCAAATTTGGTTTAATATTTTTGTCAAAACTGTTTAAAACTACTATGCATTAAAGTTAACTCTTCATTGTTGCTCTTTCAAGATACTTAATATGCATATATTTCCTGCTTCCTAATATCAGATCTAATTTCATGAATCACCTTAAAATCATGTGAAATTTTATTTAAAAATGAATAATTGTATTTCAGATCACCAAAAGGTTGTCAACTCATCCATGCCTGATTTCAGTTGAAGAAATGTCTGCAGCTCGCCATTATATCAGAACATCCCTACAATCAATGACTGAAGAACAGAGATACAAGATTCTTGAACCTACTTTAGAACTGAATCTTAGGTAATTGTTTATAAGGCGCAGAAAATTTTGGCTATAATTGTTTAAAAGCATTAGAGAATAACAAAAGTATTTTGTTAACTCATTAGCATTTAGAGTTAACAAAATACTTTTTTGACTAATAATCATTCAAAATAAGTTATTAATATTTTATATTTAACAGTGATAACTATTTGATATTAACCAACAGATCACTTTAATTGTGCCCCTACAAGCAAATTTTATAGCAGTACAGAAAATTTATGTATGTACGCATACATAGTGAATTCCACTTATTTGAGCCATGTCGGGACTAAGTAATTGGGCCCAAGAAATGAAAGTAGAATTTCCCCCCCTCTCTCTTTGTATATGCTTAAAATTTAGTGGCTTAGGATATTTTATTATGTGATTAACATTTTGAAGTTTATAACTAAGCAATATTGTTTGTAAATGCATTATAAAAAATATTTTTCTCTCTTTGTTCTGAAATTATTCAGCTGCATATGTAGAAATATTCGGATACAACTATACAGCCGAATACCGAATAGTGGCCAAATATTCAATACATCCCTAATATATATTGTTATAGTTAACAAAATAATGTGTTAAAATGTGCCAAGGATAGCAACCTCGCACCTCAAGGCTGTACCCAAGGGGGTGGACCAGGGGCTCCGGAGTCGCCCCCTCCTCCCGAAATTTAAAATTTTGTTAGCAAAATAATAATGATTAAGTCTTATTGTGAAACATTCAGCCTTTTTCACCGTTTGGTACTCCTCTGAAATTTTTTTTCTGGGTATCCTGTTGCATCTACTTTTTATCTTTACTTTATTACTAAAAGAAAAATGGAAGTGCACCTGCTAATGTTTGCATTTAGTTGTTGCCATTCCTAGCGTAGGAATATCGCCAATTAGACAAAATTTTGCATTTTCCAAAATTTGTAACCTATGTGGGAATAGGTGGACAAAATGTTCTTTTAACATATCCCACATGATCTCAAAGAAACAAAGACATGAAATTCTTACTGTAAACTATGCACTCACAAATATCTAAAAATAAATTTCAGAAATTTCGAATATTGCTCTCCAAGGAGAGTAGACACGAAAAAATATAGAGGTGAATATCATGAAAGAAAAAAAAAAAAATTATCTATAGAATTCTTGCTTTAAAATGTAACAAATATGAATTCTATACTTAGACACAGCTTGTTTGTAATGAAAAATTCCTTGAAAATATATTTGTTTGAATTTTGTGTACAAACCCCAATTACTTTTTGGCCAACACAGTATTTTCTGTTAATTTTCATTAATTCTTTACTTTTAATAAAATACTGCCTGACCAGTGGCTGAGTGCATAGTGCTCTTAACTGGTAGACGTAAAGTGTTTGGTTCAAACCCAGATCGTGCCTGTCGACCTAGCTGTTTAAGAGTTTTCCGTTGTTTTCTCTGAAACTTCACATAAATGTGGGTTAGGACCCCTTAGAAAGCCCTCCACGCAGGACACCCACCTCTCTTCAGCCTAGATCTCTCATGTAGATACATAATTGGTCGTATTCCCAAAGTCAAATCATTTAATAAAATAATTTTTTTTTTTCTGTGAAAACCTTACGATATCATTATTATTATTTTTACAATAGCAAAATTGTAAATATGTATTTCCATTAAATATATATATATTATAATAATTATTATTTATTACAGTCATCCCATCATAAAGAAAATGAGTGCACTGCAGCATTCCAATCCTAAATTAGCAGAACTTCTAGCTCACCAAGTAAGTCTAATATTTAAAAAACTAAAATATAATTTAGTTAATTTTGATAGTATTTAAGTTCTTTAAAAAATAAAAATTCTTTCTTCTGTGGGAAAAAACAAACAAAAAACAAGCAGTGAAATTTTAGCATTTGAATAAATTAAAAAAAGGTTTGTAACTTAGGTGGTTTTTTCCATGCTCTAAGATCTACAAGTTTGCCTTGAAAGTTAATTTCAGTATTAGCATTTCACTTTAGTAGAAATAATTAATACATGGCGGTGACAGATCACGGAAAAATCGGGGAACTTCTGTGTTTGCCTTTTGAACAAGAACATTTTTAGTTGTGGATCATCGTCTGTCTGTCTCATAGGTTCATTCTGCATCATATGATCCTCAACTGATGCAGACACTTTACAAATCCTAAACCAAGATACGTATCGTATGAGAATCTAGAAATACAAATGCGAATCCGAGACTCAAGTGATGTAGGCACTATAGAAATCTGAAATTGCAGGTAATTGGACTCATACTAAGGTATGGATCATACAAGAAACCAGATATATGAGTCAACCAGACATAAGAATGCGAACACCACTCTTTGTGGGTTAAAACTTCTGCATCTGGGCCATCCAGTAATGAGTTATTCAAAAGTAACAATTCGTTAACCCTAGTGTTCAATTGCCCTTTTCACCAAGAGGGTGGAATTTTGTGGTCATTGTTGACCCCTTATTCCACTCTGGGGTTTTCTACTGTCACTGTAATTTTGATAGTGCTTGGGTGCGCGACGATCAGGGACAAATCAGGCAACTTATTTTCTCAATTTCTGTAGCCACTCTGCAATTAATATATTATACATTCTTTATGTGGTAAGACTATATAATTCTGATTATGCTTAATGAAGGATAACTGGATGGAATGCTGTTGAAGAATTGTGTGTGTGAAGAATTGAAGTGTGTGAAAATGTTTAATCTTATTTACTCTATGCACAAATACAACTTTTGTGTTTTATTGATACTTTTGGCTTGATTTATTTCATGTTAAATTTAAAATTGGTTACAATTAACACTTTAACAAATATTGCATCACACTATTCCTTGACATTAGTTTTCATTCCATCAATTTTATTAATGCATTTAAAATCCAAACTGAAACGTATCTCTGAAGTATATTGAAAGGTAGATTTTATGCAATTGTATCCATTTATGAAATATAATTTGTTTTATGCATGGTTTTAATAAAAGTACTTAAACTGGTTAACACTGTTGTTTTCTGATTAATGCAAATCTCAAATATGTAAACAGTGAAAGGAATGTTTGACTTCAAAAGTAGCATAGAATTTTTCTATTATTTCTTCTTTTCTTCAGCCTTCAAAAAGAAAGTTATCAATGCATCAAATTCTTTTTTTTTTTTTTTTAAACGTGTGTTCGGCAATAATTTTTTACCACATGGACATACTTGCTAACTTTTATGTTTTCAGCATTAAACTTATGCTTTTTTACCAATTTGTTCTATTTTTATGCAAAATCCCTAATTTTTTTTATGCTCTTTGATGTATATTTTTTAAATTTAACCTTGGCCCATATTTTGTTTTAGAAAATCTCTTAAAATTTATCATTCATGATAGTTTTGTTTACTTCGTTGAGATTACTGAATTTTCGGTTCCCTCTCTGCCCTACTATCTATCTACTAATTCGACTACTTGTTCATTAAAATTCTGGGTAGGAGAAATTTTGTTGAGTATGCAGCAGCATCCCAATTTGAATCAGTCTTGAAAACAAATATTTTTCCTTAAGTACATTTTTATTTGAGCCTTCGGTACCACAAGAGTACTGATTCTCATTTCAAATTAATTTTTTTAACCACTTTTTTTATGTAAATAGTAAAAAAATAATTCATTGAAGAGGTCAGGTTCAAATATGAATGAAAATGATACAAAATAATAGTAATTATAATGAAATTGAAACAAGGGATGTTTTGACTAGGGGAAAAAAAATATGTATGAAAGCAAACAAAAAATAAACTTGCTATGTTTTATTTATTTATTATTATTCCTTTTCAAGGGCAATTTTACAGCACTTTCTTATGTATTACAGAATTGCTTTTTTCTTTCCCTAATATGTTTCAAATTATATAAATTTTTTCTTTGAAAATAACTAAATTTGAATTAATTTATCTCTTAAGAAGTATATATTAAGTATGTGTGTATTATGTTATGTAAATATATTTTTATTCTTTGTACTATTTAAAATATGTTGGGAAAGCTTAAGTGTCTCGTAAGTTTATTTGATGAAAAGTATTAAAAATGCTGTTCATGTGCTATATTTATAAAACAAAAAAAAAAATTAAAATATTGTTTGGACACTATTTGGCAAAAGCCATTAAAATGTCGTTCATGCATTATTTTGAAAGTTGGCATAGTCCAATTTTGATTTTTTTTTTAAGGGAAAACAAACAAACATGTTTTTAGACCATTGCCTAAAGGGTTTTCAGTAGCAGTGCTGGAAGTAGTGTTCTCAAAAGTTGCCAAGTTTGGTAGTTTATCACTAAGTTTGGTGCCAAAAAATGTCCCACAAACTTAACTGTGATTGCAATGTCTTCTATACAGTAATACCCCCCAACTTAAGCGATAGGTGGGATGAACAGGGTTTGCATTGACTCAGATTTTTGAGTAATTTACCCAAATTTTGTTGACTGTGATGCAAAAAATACACACATAATTTGTTTTGCTTATGCAAAACCCCATATTTCTCAAGACAATTGGCCTTTGTGACACACTTCTATCGGATGTCAGCGCAATCCTTGGACCAAGCAGTATCCGTGCAAGTTTAATTTGTGTAAGTCAGGTATAATTTTGCATATAAATTTGTACTTGCAAACTATTTTTACCTGGGGCTAGGGACTAAATAAACAATAATTTAGGAAGAATGTTTAATAAAATCTTAAATACTATCTAAAAATATTATGACTGCTCAACGATTTTTTTGTACCCGCAAAATTCCCTCATAGCATGCTAGAAGAAATGTGCTCTCTGTTTGAATCTGTATTTTCTAAAAAAAATTAAGTTATCAAGAGTTGTGTTGGCAAAGATTCCCCTTCTATGTCTAGTATTGTTTTTCTGCTTTGTCTTTGAATGCTGTATTATGGTATAGAAGGTATTCAGACACTAATGTAGAGAAGCAGTTGTGAGCACTGAAAGTATCTTGCTCACTGACTTTTAGCAATGATAGAATAGTACTGTTTAAACCAGAGTTTAAAAAAGTACATGTTATAAATTTCCCTTGTGCAATTTGCATGTTATTTATTGCTGCACTTGCATAATATACTATTGATGCATGCATAGTATATATTTTGCTAAACTGTCATACACTTGTCTTTTTTAAACTGTGTTTGCAATTTTATTAATATACACATACACACGAGATGCTTAACATTAAATCATGGGTGACATGATTTTGTCCTGTATTAGTGTTCTTCAATTGCTCCTGAACAATACCATGATTCTAATTTAAGATCAGTTTTTCTGTACGCGACTTGAAAAAAGAAAAACTTATGTTTTTTTTCTGTTTCTTGTCATAGGTGTTTGATACAGCCATGGTTTCTGCGGGCCTGGTTGATGATCCCCGTAAAGTGACTACTAATATGAATGAATTGTTGGCATTGTTGCTAGAAAAGCACTGAGTTTTATATAACATACACTGTATATAATTATTTATCATCTGTATAAAACATTTGAATGCTAGAACATTTCATTTCCAATAGATATTTTGAAAAGGATCTGTGGCTTTTCTGTTGTACCTTAATAAATAAAGATAATGCAGATTTTAAAATAATAAACCTTTGTTTCTTGTTTAATTTATTGAAGAAATAAAAGGACATTACAAAACACAAATTTTATTTTCATTTTCAGAGGTATTACATAACACTGACTAAAAATGAATGAAATATTCAGAAGTCACTTAAAATTCGTACATAGTGAACTTTCATTAAAAGATCCCTCTTTATAAAGTTTTAGCAAATTTCTTTTCTTTTTTTTACAAAACAGTATAAAGTATATATAAATTGTTGCAGTAAGCTTTTCCATAAACACTACACTGGAAGCTGTTACAAATCATCAGAGTTTAATTTTTATCACAATTTTTTACTTAAATGGCAATTAAAAATCTTTGGCAACTTCAAAAGTAGGCACACAAGGGGAAGGGGAGAACTGTCTTGTAAAAGGCAAATATCTATAACATATGGCACTCAAGCAAATAAAATACAGCTTATTTATTTATTTCATTTTAATTTCCTTCAGAAACAGTCTTCATTCCAGGTATCATCATCAGTGGCCTTTGATGCATATGCTGAAGAAGGCAAAGGAATTCCAGATCTGAAATACATTTTAAGTTAATACATGCTTAAAAACAATAGTATGATTTCTTAAATCCATTTAAGAAGTTTCAACATGAAACTTATTACTTCCAATTAAAGAATTTTAGTTCATGAAGGGTGTAAATGTGAACCCCACTCTTCACTTCTCAAATTCTTAGAAAAATGTAAAAAAACTTACTAACAAACATGATATATATTACGCAAAAAATGTGCCAATATTCATTGTCAAAACTACTTGTACATAGTCCTAAACCTGTAATAATGAGTTCTTCAGAAAGCTCTCACGGGTACACAGAAGTAATTATGAATTTAAAGCAAAGAACTAAAAATAAATAAATATCGGAACATTAGTTTTCATTATGTTATTTTGGATTGTAATAAATAACAAGAATCAATATGCCAAAAAAAAAAAAAAAAACATTTATTAAAAAGGTTTCTTGGTTAATCTTTAAAAATATCCAGATGTAAAGTAAACAATCCCATGATCCTTTGCAAGCCTCCTTCATCGGTCGAATTTGGAGTGAGTGAGTCTTGCTGCAAAACAGTTGTTGGATAATGCAAGTTATGCATCAAAACGAGATTTTCAGTTTTTTTTTTTTTTTTTTTTTTAAAGCATTTGGCTCCTAATAAGGCATAATTTCAAAAGAAAAGACCCAAAGATTGGACCAGATAAAATGTTACTGAGCTACACATTACTTGGTTCTTGCATGTTCTTTGGAGCATAAAAATTTAAATTTCACACTATTTTTAATTATGTAAAACCTTACATATTTGTTACTCCTGGCGATTTTTCATAATTTGGCCATTTTTTGTATGTGTATAGTTAATAATTAGTTTGCAGAAAACAGTGCTTCATATGTTTTCTTTGATAAAAACTATGGAACAAATAGAATATAGTTTCCCACCAATGGCAACTTTTCATTATTTTGGCGATTTACACATACTCATAATCAATAATTACTGCTCATGTAACGGGTAAACCGTTATCCTCATATTCATATACATAATCCTTTGCAGATTGGCATATTTAGCAGCATGAAATAGATCATCTCACTGCGCTGAGAAATATCCAAGCTGTACTATAACTGCTATAATGGCATAGTTAACACCTCCAAATGTTTCTACTGGTAGCAAATAAGCTGAATCTAGCCAGCTTTACTATAATCTGCATTTTAATTATTTTTTATTTTCAAGATACTGGGTGCTAACATTCTGGAAAACGCCATTTAGATCCACCCTGCTTGGAGAGATAGTCTTTTGCCAGATCGTATCTGATGCCAAAATGGCGCTTTTTTAAATCAGCTAAAATTAGTTATTCTGTTTTGGAAAAATGAATAATTGGTAATTCTAAACTCCTGTTATCGAACTTACTGTTTGAAAATTGTCAACTTTGTATAACACACTTTGACTTATTTTTTCACGTGCTTTTTAATTTGGCATAAAATGGGTGTAATTCTACTTGATGCTTGTCAATTTCATGCGATTCTACATACTTGGAAATGTTTTGTTGCAAAGGCGTATTTTTATCACTAGCCATATTCCCGTGTGATGAAAATCCTTGTACTGTCAACATCAACAGTAATAATAACCAAGTGCAGATATCGATGCAGACGAAATTTGGGTCTGATTTATGGCCTCTTTACAAAATTACAATCGATTAAAACAACCCTTCATTAGCATTTTTATCCTTTCATTTTAATTTGTTTTGTAAATATTTTTAAGAAAAAGTGATTTTTTCCAAAAATTGGTATGAAAATTCACAAAAATAAACAATTTTCTTAAAAATGAGACTCTGAACAAAATTCCTGTATTGATCCCCGAAGTGCATATACAATCTTAACATTTTATTTGAAAGGCATTTTGCAGAGCAGCCGTAAACATAAATCAATTTTTTAAAAATCTCAATCCATGAAGTTGTGTCTTCACAAATAATTTCAGTTTTAGTCTGTTGACATCAAATTAGCTTTAATAATTTTAGTCGTCAAACTCATTTTATAGCTAGCAAGGTTAAAAATAGTGATGTATTAAAGTAAACAATTGTCCAAACTTCAATATGCAAAAGTGTTTTTCTGAAAAAAATTAGGGTAGCAAAACTGGGATTGGTAATGGTCCATTAACTGCCACTAAATTGCAGAATTTTAAGGAGGATTTATTACTGAAAATGGTTGATGGCCTATAATATGTAAGTATTCAAATTACATCCAAGAATTTATCATACATTTGTCTTATAGTCTAAGAGCCAGCGACCGCCAGACTTTCGTCATAGTATAAAAGCTGAAACTTTCTCTGCGCATACCCCCCCCCCCCCCCCAACAGACGTAGGAACAATCGGCCACTATAAAGTTTGGATGACTGTGGCTTTGGCAGGTAACAGGTGGCAAAGGTGTATAAAATTGCAGAATATTTTCGTCATTTCATGAAGCTTAATTTTTTTGTATGTTGTTCTTCGCAGTACTAGAAATCACTTTATCCCTTGCCAGACACTTTTCCTTCGTGGCAAACCCCCGCCAGACAAACTCAAAGTCGTGGAAAACTGTTGTGTTCGTAAACTCCCGCGGCAAAGTGCGTCAAGCTGTCACAAAGTGCCAAGCACATTTTATACTGCTACTTCTGAACTTTCTTACGATGCTGCAGCACGCTCGTAATAGAATTATGTTTTCCATGACTTTGAGGTTGTCTGGCGGGGGTTTGCCACGATGGAAAAAGTGTCTGGCAAGGGATAAAGTGATTTCTGCAAAGAAGAACATATAAAAAAAATGAAGCTTTATGAAATGACGAAAATTTTCTGCAATTTTATACACCTTTGCCACCTGTTACCTGCCAAAGCCACGATCCTCCAAACTTTAGAGTGGCCGATGGTTCCTACCTCTGTTGGGGGGTAATGCGCAGAGAAAGTTTCAGCTTTTATACTATGACGAAGGTCTGGCGGCCGCGGGCTCTTGCTCTATTATGTTTTTACCGGTTTAGTTTGCCTACCTTAATGCTGGACTGGGTATTTTTGATGACACCTTAACTGTCCTGATTTCTCCATTCCTAGGAAATGTCAGGGGGTTTCCCTTTTTCGGTGACTGATGTTGAACAGTTGACAGCGGCAGACGTCTAGAAGGGGAATGTGAGGCAGCTCGGTGGGATTCGAGATCTGGGGGTGACTTTGGTTTTTGAAACTGAGAACTGTAAGGCTTAGTTGGACTCACAGTTGCAGATGAAGTGTACCGTGGATAGACAGTCATGGATGATAACGGAGATGAATATTTACGGGTGTTGTCTCTTTGGTTCGACTTCCCAGAATCTGTGCCTAAAAATGGCACCGACTCTCGCCTTGGCGAAGGCGATAGCCCATTTCCACTTCTATGCGATGAGTTGCTTCTTGAGTGAACTCTGTAGGAGGAAGGTAGAGTTCTAGATTCTCGGTGATCATATGTTGTGGCTGATTTGACGCGTGAATTAGAAGGCTGGAAATAAAATAAAATTTGACTATTAATTTTAGGTTTTAAGGTGATTTCATTTTCAAAAATGATAATGTACTTTAACTTTTTCCGAGTAGTGAACTAATATATACAAGTGAAACATTTTATATTAGAATTGTGTATTTTTAGCAGTACTCTGTGGGTGTTATTATCTGAATGTAAGTTTCATTACATTAACTATTCAAACATAAATGAAATACTTATTAGTTCAACAATGTAAAAATTCAAAATGAATTTCATTAAATGATATTATAACAAATAAAATGCCTAAACTATATTTTTGCAGTTACATTTCATTTCTGCAATGTTCAGATTCATTTAGAAAAATTACGGAAATTGTCTAACTACACATTTGCAAAGTAAAACTGATTATAGAAAAAAAAATTTAAACGCCTCAAAAAACTTCAATTAAAATAAGTTATTATGTTAAAAATAAAACCAGGGATGAGATTGGAAAACAAGCAATAAAAAAAAACCTGATCTTAAGAAAGCTAAAAAGTATGTGATACTTGCATATAATATATATGAAAGAAGCTTTAAGAAGTAAAACATCAGAACATACTGCAAGATAAAAACATTACACATTACACAGTTAATTAATAACTACTATCAGGAATCCACAGAAAAAAGCAGAATTTTTAGAGAAAAAAGTGAATTCCTCTAATTCACAAAAAGCTGAAATCGGCTAAAAAACAGAAGAATCTCATCCCTGAAGCACACAGTCTGAATGTTTATAAAAATAAGTTCTTTTCTTTCTCATTAAAAAAAAAAAAAAACTAGTAAGATTAAAAGCTGATAAATATAAAGCTTTAAGCCTTTTGAACCCCATTCCCCCCTCCCGAAACAATAGACTAGCACTGAAGAGCTCAAAATCTTACAATTTATTTATTTTTGTCGATGTTGGAAATTACTTATTATTAAGATATTAATCTAGGTTTAAAAATTATGGAGATCATTTAATTGAATTTAAGACAAAATACAAAAGGTAACAAAATAATATCAGAAGCTTAAATCATGCAAGGTGGAAAGGGCTTACAGGATTAACGTGTTACATTTAATTTCAACTATACAGTACTATCTGTCCCGCAGTGGTCTGGGCACTAAAGTCCGTTCCCATAAGAACATGACAAGTGAAGCAGCACCCGTCTTGGCCAGTGATTAGGAGGGTCAACTTCCTCTTGGCTCGACTGCTGTAGGACTGTGTATGCTAATGGAAGCTGGTGCACGTAAAATCCATCGTAGCTCCAATATCCTTCAGGTTTAATACTACCTCTGGGGGAGCCAATTTCAGGGGGCTAGTCCGAGCTAAAGTCGGACTTACTCCCACTGGGGCCCAATAAAAATGGAAGGTTCCCCCCCTCCCCCAGAAGAAAAATTCTCCCACTTTGTGAGAATCACCCACATATATAAACTACAAGAATGTTACATTAAAAATCCACGTTTCCAGTTTCAAATAAAAATTATGAACATTCCAGCTGATCAAACAATCTTTGTATATTATGTGCAAAGTAAAACTAATATGAAGTAAAATAGCACAAAATCCTTAGATTATGGGATGAAAGTTTTAATAATGTCATAAAAATTGTTAAACCAACTGAAATAAAATTCAAACAAAACTATAAAATACCTTTGTTTAGGTGGGCATACGTTCAAGCAGTTTAGTTTTCAGGTGCTGTACTAGGTGCAAATGTGAATATTCATTCTAAGCCACAACATAAGCTAAAACCTGTTAAAAATATTTCCATGCACAAAAAAAAGTGAGTTACATGCAAATTTAGGTTAAGAAGAGAATGTTGAGAGAGTGCATGTAATTATGCTGATAGTACAACTTTCAAAATTTGCAGCAAACTTAAAATTTTGCATCATGCAGCACTTCACATCACAATTAACATCAGCACAATTAACATCAAATACATGCAGTAATTAGATTATACATTTTGAAATAATACATTTCATACACAACAAATGATTCTCATATTATAAAATTCGTAAGAATATTAACTGTGCTGAAGCAAAGAAAGTTTAAAAAAAGCAAAGAAAACTAATTAGGACCACTGAATAAATGTCTGTATTTTAGGTGTTCATTCTATAGTATGGGAAAATTTAATCACAGCAATTTTTAGCTAATGATATTCACAAACTGATAGTTTTTAATTTTTTTTTTTTTAATGCTCAAGCATCAAAATATGCAGTTTGATCATATGCTACAAGCATCAAAATCAATATCAATGTTAGCAGTAGCATGCTACAAATAAATTTTAGGCACAACAATAATAATTATATTAAATAACTAATTTCATTTGTCCTATTAATGCAAAGCAAAGAAAAAAAAGCATGTTATGCACACTAGCATGTTAATGATATTATTTTAAAATTAAATTAAAAGCTTGCAGTTTTTTTTTTAGCAAAACATTCATAACCACAGCAAAATTTAATGATTCAAAATCTGAATGATAGAATAAAATACAGTGTGTCATTTGTCCAAAATAAAAATAAGGTAACATACTTGATAAATTACCTCCTGTGGTATATTCAAGGATGCTTCCTTTTTTTTTTTTTTTTTTTTTAAGGATACAAATAGATTATTAAAAATATGTTTTGACTTTCAAATTCTAAGAATCAGGGTTTGTATGCTCCTTGAAAATAGTAAAGCAATTTTCTAGACACTTATAGGTACATTAAAATGGTAATAGTCCTTAAAAACTCTTTCTTTTTAATTTTTCAGCCATATGAAAATTGTCTTCTGTATGTTTTTACCTTCATTGGTACCGAAAAGGACCACATACAATTGAATACACCTATTATTACCTAAAAATTAAAGAAATTAGTAATGTCGTGTTTTAAAGAAAAATATTAATGGTCAAATTAGGTATACTAGTAAGTACATAATATTATAGCAATAATAGTAAGTATAAAAAATTACTAATGGATTGATTTTACATTAAACAAAACATCTCTAGATTCATTTTTAGGCTACATGATTTCAAATATGAAAAGTGAAATTTTAATTAACTCACGAAAAATAAGTTGAGAGATTTGAAACCATTTTTTCTTTATGAAACTTAATTTTTTCTTTGAGGATTTCTATTCTTTCCTGGTTACAAAGCAAACATTGTACGAATTTCACTATTTATTATGGTTATTTAAAATTATAATAGAAATTAAATTCTGAAAAAATGAAGCATTAATGGCATACTGACAAATTAGTTGGAGGGGTTTTCAAGAGCAAAATTAATATACAGTAACTGCAGTACTCAAATTAACCAAACATGGTTATTACTGGTTAATTTTATCATATGCAAGATAGTTATTCATAAAGTTAAAAATTATTCAATATTGTGGAACATAACTGCAAAAAAATCCAAATTAAATAAGTAAGAAAAACAAAATTCAGTTATCAATATTAAAGTGATGATTACCTGAGTTATGACTCCATTTAAAGAAACTTTAGAATGTGAAGGATGAATTGGCAAGGGGCAAGAAATTTTTGGTTCACTTGGACGTTTTGGCTTTTTTGATTTAAGGCTGTAATACCCCTTGTTTATATTAGGTAAGCTACTTCGGTGAAACTCTGAAAGAGAAATTTTTCAGTTAAGAATAATCTGGCTATTTAAGCTTACAACAAAAATTGAATTTTCCAAGAGTTTTTTTCAAATTATTTCCTAATCAACATATTTTGTGTATGCTGAGTAGGAAATATATCTTATATAATAGCATTGTTCAGTTAAGAACTGCAAATACATAAGCAAAGGAAAAAGCATGGATACCTTTAACATAAAATCTTAAAAAACATCTATGAACATACATTAGGGATTGCAAGACATCTATGATATAAATCAGGGATTTCCAAAAGGGTCCCTATAGAAATTTTAAAAGGGTCTCTACAATTTTCTGTTAGAAAATTTCAATTAAAATTCTTAGAAGCATAAGTATAAATAATAATCTAAGTTTTGCTAGCAATTATATCCATTCAGGTGTGTGTGCATATAGGGATGAAGAGGCGGGCAGGTGATCTTTGAATTCAAAAGTTGGGGAACCCTGATCTAAAGAATACTGTATTGGCCTGAATATAATGTGACCCCAAATTTTTTGTCAAGATAATTAGAAAAATCCTATAGTTAGGCCTCATATTTAGCACAAGTCAGGTTTTTTTTATGGACAATGATCACTCGAAAAAAAAAAAAAAAAAGTTATATTCAGGCCAATACGGTAATTTGCTTTTAATTCATAATGTTATTTCATCTAAATTATATTTTTAAGCAATAAGAATCATTTCTACGAAACTTATATATGTTATTCCTATGTGCTGTACCATGTACCACAAGGCAGTACCCAGAGGATCCCTTTTAAATACTATACATCAGGGTTTCTTAAACTTTTGGCTACGGGGACCCCATAATACTTATGAAAATTTTGTGGGACCCCACAAGTATTCCACAAATTCAACAACATGAGTGAAACTGTTCGTTTCTTCACTTGTGCCGTATTATACTATTGCAGTTTTTGGTCATGAACATAAATTTTTAATTTTGAGGTTTAGAAAAATGTGAAAATTTTAATTAAGTAACAAATTAAAAAATATTATACAATTATAAAATTGAATTTAATTACTTGGGTAATTTCAAACATTATAATAAATTTGGTACCTAAACTAATATTACTAGGATACTATGTTGACTTTTTATCATACTTAAAATCCAAAATTCTAAATTAATCTAACAAAAACTTCAACAGTTATAATATTGAAACAGTTTTAAAAAAGCTTTTCAGAGTCATGAAAAAAAGGAAGAAATATCTTACCTTGATTGCAATTAAGAGCTGATGCAGAGCTGAAAATATTCTGCTTTTTCATATTATGCAGAGGAACCATGGAATATGCACTAGAGTGATTTGCCTTATCGGAACAAGTATTCAAAGCTAAATCAAACACAAGTTTCATTATTACACATGCAACATAAAAACTGACAAGCATGCACAGCACTACACATATATGCAAATCAGCAAGTACAATTTTAAGAAATACCTTCAATTGAAGCAGGTTTATTAAGACTAATGATTTGAGCAGGTGAGGCAGGAGACAAATCCCTGCCACTCATAGATCTTTTACCTGTAACATATTAATTATTAATAACAGCATGTCAGAGAACAATGTACAGTAGATACAATAGGAATCATAATTACCTGCATGGCTTAAAAATTTATATGTGCTCTGTTTCAAACCTGAAATAAAAAATGGAATCAACTGAAATAATATTACCAATAACATACATTGTTAAGAATTTCTAGAGATGTGTCATTTTACACACATAAAAAAAAATAATAATAATAAAAAAGACTTCTTAAAAATATTTGACAATTAGATCACTCTTCTAAATATATATCCAAAATTTTTAAATATTTCATCACATTCACTGTATCTTAATGTAAATATAAATATCACGAATTATTATGGTGGTTTTAAAAAAAGGTAACTCAACAACCAAAACAACAATTTAATAGTACAGTATCAAACCATGTAGTCCAACAGTACAGTATCAATCTCTTTTAAACATTAAAATGCATACATCCAGAAAAAATTACATATAAATATGTCTGAATGGAGCAAGGAGAATTTCTTACGTTCTTCTTGAAGTTTAGCAATTTTTTGCACATCTACAACATCAAAAACTTCACTTGTTTTCCAAGATTCTACCTTGGCACAAGCTTCTTTATTCTCCGGAGAAGAAATAGTGTAGCTTTTATTTGCTCCAGTGCAATCATTTACTTCAGCATTCTTTAATGAGCCTTTCTCAACTGTAAACAAAATCTAAACTTAATAGACCATTTTTGAATAATTTATAGCACATATTAGATATAAAAACATAAATGGTAAGATAATAAGGTGTTAAGAAAGGAGCAGATTTTAAAAGTTGGGTGTCAATGTTTAACTTTCATTCAATTTATCTAAATCTTTTAATCACTAGCAGGTTCAACTCATTAGCATTAGCAGGTCATAGCTAAGTTGACTCGATAACAAGGATTCTCTTTGTGTATGGCATAAACAGAGTTCTGTAATTATCATGCAAACTTCCTGTGATGGTTGATTTGCTTGGTAATAGGATCTCTTAAATGGAGTATCTCTGAAAACACTAAAACCCACTTGCATACTTCCTTTGTACAGCCATACAAAAATCAAGAAGGTTGCTTTTGCTGCACAAACACAGCTGTTATTTTGCAATAACACAGTTGTTATCTTATTTGCAATTTATGTCCATGGTCCATGGAAATAGTACTATATTTACTTATTGGTCTCATGAAAAACTCAATCTTCAATCTTGGTAATCTATAGAATTAAAATTCAATTCATGGGTACTAACCTATTCCAAGCTAATTGAAATCATAAAAATAGTGAAATTATTTTGCTCACAATATAAATGTTATCCAGAGCATATTAATTTAAGTTGCCATTTAGCGCAATATATTAGACTCATTCAAAATAATACAGTGAAACCCCGATCTATTGTTACCACATTCACCATTTTCCTATATTAATTGTTTTATTTCTGTGGTCCCTTCACAAATTGTATATCAATGACGTTAAAGAAACCTGCATGCAAGGGCGGCTCCAGGCTGAATTTTCGGAGGGGGCCATTGAACTCTTTAGATAGTCTATAAATTGTTTAAAATGCCAATTGAACATGAGGAATCTTAAAGTATACGAATCTAAAGTTTAAAAAAAAAGGTTCGGAGGGGGCTATGGCCCCTATGGCCAACTCGCTGAAGCCGCCCTTGCCTGCATGTATCGTTCACCAAAAAGTGACTTTCCCGCATTCATCATTGTAAAATTTTTCTCCTGACCAAAATGAAATTGAACGTTAAGTGGATCCATATGGCATATAAACTGTAATTGCTTCTAGCTATGATTTCTTGATGATCAGATGAACACTGGTTGCATGTTGAAGAGAATGTGTATAGTGTGAAATTTAATGATTATATTTTCATTAATCAGGACACTGAGGCATGCAGTATCCTAAACATTGACAAAATGTGTGATGATGCAAAAAATGAAAATAATGGTGAAGCAGAGGATAATGTTCATGCCGATGAGGCTGAGCCTATGCTAGTGAGAAGTTGGTCTGAAGCAATAACGGTATTTGAAACTGCATGAACATTTTTATATAAACAAAAAATCCCAAAAAAGGTCCAGAAAAATATTGTAAATCTTGAAAATTTACTGTTTAATTTAAAAAATGATAAATAACCCCACATAAAATTACTGATTTTTAAAAATACGTATCACTTCCCCCCCCCCCCTTGATATATTTATTTAACAATTTTGTAACAAATTAGTATTTGTTGGTATACAGTCATTGCGTATATGCATAAAGAATGCTTTTTTCATATTTTGACTTGAACCCGCATTAGTCGTTTTCCAGCATTCATTGTTTTTTCCTACGTGCTCCATGAAAAATGATGAATCGAGGTTCTACCGTACTCTGTCGGACAGAGTAAACTTTCTGCTTCTAAAAATTGAGGAATGGGTGATTTTAAGAATATTGCAGTCATCTATGGCCTTCTCCACACAGTTACAGATATCTGTGAAAAATTCAATCATTCGAGTGATGTGGATCAGCATGCACAGATTGTTAAGTTTTATTTTGAAGTGGTATAACTTAGAATTGCCACATCTCTGGGCTTTTACTTGTAAGCTAATTGTTCAAAAACAATATACGTAAGTGAAATTATCTGATAAAAGTAAACAAGTTTCTTTATTAATAATTGTAAAAAGAAAATAAAGAATGAATCACATATAATATCTCTTTTTGGGATTTTAATGTGCTTTAGATCAAATTTCCAAATATAGTTTAGATTTCACTTCCAAGCTAAATTACTTCACTCCCATAAAAATCATATTAGGGTCATTCCAAAATTAAAGCACCTTTTATACCCGAACACTTTCTGATTTTCTGTTTCCCACAAATTTGTTCTACACTCAAATTTAAACATCAAATAAGATACTCTAGATACATTATTATTCTGACATAATATTGCATTCAATAAACCTAAGTAATCTGAAATGTAGGGTCTGACTATAATACTTTGGTGCCTAGGTCACTTTTCCAATTTTGTGCCCCTATATATAGATGGCCTGATTTTTATGCCCCTATATATATCTCTCTAAACTCAAAATTTTGGCCAATTTCTGTGTATGTGCCCAGGAAATGAGCCCGAAGAGCCCGTGCGATAATCAGGGCCGGATTGAATGTTGTATGCAATAAAAAGCCATGCCCCTACAACATATTTTGCTTTTTAAATTATCTTTTTTTAGTTATATGATTTTTTTAAGCAATGCTTCATGATATGAACTTGCTTCTTACATTATTACAATTACATCTAATTTTTTAAAATACAGGACTCCTTTATTTTTGATTTTATAACGCAAATGGATATGTCCTAATATTTCTCCCTGTGTTACTCTCCCTTTTTTTTTATTAATATTATAAAAAGAACTTTTGAATTAAAAGTTCATAAAAATAGTCACCCAAACACCTTTACAATATTGTAACTTAGCCCAGATATCCACTTCGTTAACAGTTAGATTTGGAATAACATATTAGAATATAAGTGATTTTTTAAGGTAGGTGTACTTTTTCTGTGTCTCCTATGTTACTCTTGATTTACATTGATAATTAATTATAATTTAAATTTATCATTTTTTAAATTATAAGTATCAGTGAAATGAAACAACCACATGTCACTTAAGATTACTTCTATAAAAATATAAACACAAGGCTGATTTGTCATTTCATTTTGTCTACTGTGTTATCATGGTATTGGTAACATGAATTAACCTTAGTTTAAAAATGAAAAGCGACAGTAATCTATCAGTTTGGTGTACCTGCTGATATCTGCATGAAATAAATTTATAAAAACTGATTTCAAAGGTTGTTACATTCTTAGTAAAACATTTACCATCTTTCCTTTGTTACTTTACTATTCCCAATGTTACTTTTTGTTCCCAGTATAACTAACTTTTTTTTCCCTGTCTCTATCAAAAGAAGAAGAAAAAAAGGGGGTTTTATAAAAAGGAAATGAATAAATGCAATGGAATGGTTGTATGGTAGGTGTTACCATAATTTTACAATATCACTTTTAAAAAAAATTATACAAAGATTATGAAAAAACAAAAGCAATAGCACAGGTGATTATTCAAAATTTGGTAACACAGAAGATTTTTTTATTCTACATGATTATGTTTCCAAGTGTACTAAATACATAAAAAAATGTGCTACTGATACTATTTAATTTCTGTTCACCAATGAGCTTTATTTTTTTTTTTCAAAAGGGTGCTTTAATTTTGGAGTGTGATCCATTTACTAAACTTATTTTGAAATCTTTAGCCATTTAAATTTTGTAACTAGTGGCATAGCCCAAAATTTCAAAGCCTTCCTGCAGGAAATATTTAACAGGACCCTTGTAAGGCTTATCACATAGGAGCTCTCCTATAAGGAAGTGTCACCCTCACACAACTGTTTGCAAACATGCAGTAAATTTATAACATGCAGTAACCTCTCAGTTACACCATTTTCTGGTACATTAGTAAAATTAGTGTACAACTGAAAGGAAATAGTTTTCACCTAGATGACCCATACTTATGTACTAATTAATTTGTGGAGTAATAACTGGAAAGCATAGAATGAAAAATTTTATCAATAGCCTCTTTAGAGTTGATTTAGGCAACTGAAACTGTTAAGCCAGTGATTTATGGTTAACTGTATTTTATCCTTTTCAGGGTTTTTTTCTAATCAGAAATAAAATTCAAACTTCTTTATTGGTATAGGTAAAATTTAAAATTGGTGGCAGATAAATAATTATGCACATAATGACAGTAAAATGCCAAGGAAAAGTCTGATGATTTAACAAGTAAAATGAGATATTAATATAATAATAAACAGATATAAAATAATTTCAGATGTCTTACCACAATGTGACATAGGCAATGCTTGGACACCTTTTTTGGTTCCTTTTTCTTCAATACTTGAATCTAAATAACAAATTTAAGTATTAGTGTAAAATCAATAGCAGTACTTAAACAATAGACCAGAAAATAGCTGGTGTACTCAGAATTGAATATTTAAAACAAGCAGTAGATAAGCCTTCGCTAGAAAATATTTATTGGAAGAAAAATTCATTAATCTGAGTAACATTTTTGCTTGACAATTTTTTGTATATAATTTTCATTTTATATAAGTTTTCGTTAAAAAAATTTTGAGTGTGAGTTGGTGGTCAAAATGGACAACTGTTGAAAACTTATCAAACAAGCATAGTCAATAGTAATACTATATACTTAACAGATCAAATATTTTTTTCAACAATAACTTACAAATTTATTATTTTGACTGATACGTTAACTATTTGACAAGAAAGTTCTTTGATAGCCATTAAGTTATCTTTGCCATAGGTTAATGTAAACTAGCTACAACATAGAATAACTGATAAAAGTGTTTTTAAAAAAGTAAAAGTAATTAAAAAAATAATAAAGTTAATTTTAATCTAAACAGTTAATATTTAACAAAATACGAATTATCAACTAATCTTTCAAATATATGTTTTTAAAATACTTATGCATCCATTGTTCCATTCCTTGATATATATGCAACCTGCAGCATATGCATTTGCCAACAAATAATGTAAGTAAACAATAAAAACTATCCAAAATCACAAACCAAGAAGAAAATTTAATTTTTCTTGTGTTGATGGTTAAATAAAACACTAGTTTTAAGATTTTTGTCTTTCATCTGTAGAAAAAAATAAATAAGTAAAACTAAAAATTTTAGTGAGGCCTAGAAGGACTGCAAGGTAGTCCCCTTCTGGTTATGGGACTGTTTTACTGAGAATGCCATGCATATTTGGAAGAATATTAAAGTTATTCACAATAACTTCCTTTTCCTCTCAATCAGCTCAATCAGCAATCAGCATAATGTAGTGAAGAATATGCATTTTGTATGGCAAAAAATTCCTCATGGGGGGGGGGGGTTATGACCCCCATAACCCCCCCCCCTTGGCTACACCCCTGATTAGAAGTAAAAGATACTTTCATAAAAAGAGTAAAATAGCATTGAAATGAACATACTAAGCAATTTCAGTTGATTTAATTTACTCAGAAGGGCAGTTCTAGTTGCTTTAAGCTCTGCATCGTCCATATCGTCAATATTTTTCTCTAGTAACTTTTTGGTCCCAGAAGCCTTTTCCTCGGAGAGCTGCTTCTTGGGTGACTTGTATAACCTATAATACAAGAGGAATGCACTAAAAAAATTTTTTTGACAAACAAAAATCAAGATTTACCTGATAAAAATTTGTTTTATTTTTCTAATTTTGCATAAAATTTAATATAACTCTATATAGAGCATATCCATTAAAAGGAAAGTTTTGCACTAAGCTGTAAAAATGGTGAAGGGTGATTTTGTACAGGGCTGGATTTAGAGGAGGATCAGTTCCCTGAACCCCAGCTCTGAATATAGCCTCAACCTCTACGCGCTATATGGAAAGTCATTCTTTAAAGCGTATCATCCTACTATGTATATAGTTATGCTGATCTCTCACTCCACGATAAAACTCATTTCTGCCATTACTGCAAAAACAGGGTATCTACTAAATTTCTGAAAGTCAATTTCCTGACTTTTGGAAGTTTCCAGAAAAAATTTCTAAAAAAGCTATCTGCTTAACTTAAAAATACAGTTTTTGGTCAAAATTCAGAATTTCCATACATGGCTCAGTGTTAAAGCCTAGTATTTTATCTTTCACAATCGATTTGTATTTTGTTTCTAGTTACCTTACAGAGCTTCCGTTACAGGCATTTTAATATTAATTGCAAAAATTGAAACTGAAAGCAGCATTCCACTACCAGAAGTGAATCTGGTGCATCTGCTCATGCAAACAAGGATTTAAGTTTTGAGTGCAGTGACAAACTTTAGATGCGGGACTGATGTCTGTTATTTTTATTTTTCCTTTTAAGTCGACACATTTCAGAATTCTGAAATGGCTATGACACTATAACAGATGTCAAGTCAGAGTGGCTATCACTAGTACCGTAGAGCCCCCATAACATGGTGGAAAAATTGCGATCATTTTCTATAATACGTTAAAAGAGACTCGGACAGCACGGTAAAATGAGACAGATGTTCTGATTTTATTACGCTTTAGCTCCTGTAATTAATATAACTTTTGAATGGCAACAAGCAACATCATTGTGTTTCTAAGGAGTTTTGCAGCGACTATACCATGCAGTTTGCACTCCAAGTGGAGTATAGACCAGGTCCAATACAACATGGATTCCTATAACATGGAACGTATTTACCGTGTTATAGGGGAGTCTACTGTATTTACATGTTTCATGCAAACTTAAATTATGCTGCAAGCAGAGCCGCAACTAGAGTTTATGCCACTCAAGGCAAAACTTAATTTAAGAGCTGTTTTGTTGAGAATCATAAAGGATTAAAGTGGCCCTCCTAACCGCCTGGGACAAGTGTCCTGCTTGCCCTCTTCTAGTTGTGAATCTGACTGCAAGGAAAACTTCCGTCAGAGCTTTTAAAAAAATTGGAGGAGAACTTTTTTGTTTAGATCATTCTCAGAAAAATGTATTGTCAGAAACATAACAGCTGTAGTATAACCAAAAACACTGAAGAACAATTTCAATAGAATAGTTTTAAGAATCATTTTTAATTAGAAACTTTTTTTTAATATGAGAATATATAATTGAATAATAGACTTTTGATTTTTAATTAACTGTCATCTTAAGTATATTTTGTTTTGACCCTCAACAGAGAATTTGGAAGATGGCAAAAACATTTTTCTTTTCACTGTGAACTAGCTGGGTGCCCGTTCTTCGCACGGTAGGAAACGAAAATTTTACTAAAATATAATTGTAACTATCTATGCGGAAACAAAATGTGAAAAAGTTAAAGTAGTCCTTTTGTTTAAACTACTGCGGGATATATTATGCAACGTAGGATTATGGTTTAGTTAGTTGCATGGCTGCCGGCAGCATATTTCAAAGGGGGGGGGGGGGGCAAAGACTACTACAACATATGGTTACCATGTTGGAAAGAGCAAAAAAGCAAAGGAAAACACTGCATACAAAAATCCAGGTGAGGCCTTCCCCCCCCCCCCCCCCCCCTTGCCCTATGCTGCCGGCGCGCATGGTTAGTTGTAGGACAATCGTTGAAAAATAATGAATATAACACTTTTAATTTTACAAAATAGTTTTTAACGGGGTATGCTGTGCTTTAATCCATATTATCCAAACAAATCTACTATTACTAACAGAGAAAAAAATGAGAATACTATCTATTACTTATATTAATATTATCTATTTTTGTTTCTCCGTCTTTTATGCTCAATTGAAAGAAACAGATTAGGTATTTTAAACCAATGATGCCTTTCTACTTTTTGGTGATTCTGTGGAATTTATGCATTACCATTAAAACAGATCTCCATATATTATTAAGCATAAATCTTGTCTGATTGGCATGTTTAGCACAGTAAAAATTTCATGATGGTGGAAAACATCCAACTGTGTAATCTTGAGGAACTATTTGGAAAATGACGTCCGTCTCACTTGAATTATTTAAAGTAATAAATAAATAAATCTAACTTTGTTAACTATGCTCATGAATATGCTGAAATCGGACATTTGAGTAGCTTTCTACCCTGAAAATCACGAAAAATTATAAAAAATTAGGGAATGGGTGGATTTCCAGAATTTTAAAGCAGCTTCTATGTCGTTTTACGCGTATATGCAAAATTTCATGCCAATCGGTTGAACGGTGTGGGAGGAGTTTCCAGACGAACAAACAGACAAACTTTCACATTTATATAATAGAAGACGTTTTAATGCCAAATTGAGTGTAATTTTTTCCTTATTTGTGCCATAAACAAGAAGCTAACTTTTTGGCAGCAAATTTATAAATCCTCCATAAAATTTATAAATCCTTAAATTAGGTTGGTTTTGTTTTGAGCAGGGTTCACATTTGACACGTAAATCAATCATTTTTGAAAAATATTGACATATTCAATGCTAATTAAAAGCTACTTGTTGCAGTTTTAACATTTAACTGTTAAAACTGCGTAACGTGCTCACATGGAGGAGCTGCCACTGCTTTACTATCATTATTACTAAGTGACACGGAAAGAAAAGTTATATGAATGTTATAAAAAAGAACATTAATGAAACATCAAGTAGACTGAGAAATGTCCTGTTATGCTTCAGTGAAATGGTTTCATAAGGAATACTGTTAATAATACATAATAAATACTAAAGTAAAGGTATGTACAGAAATAATGCAACTCTTTACATTAAATTGAAAATTTATATAAACCAATAGTGAGTTAAATGGTCTTTAAAATGTAAAAATATTTGAAATTTTATATCACAGAACGTCAGCTGATTCTAAGAAAAAAAAATTAATTGAAGTTGATTTTACGTTCTAACAAAAATGAGTTTGGAAAATGCCTTTTCAGTGAAATAAGATCGTAACTTCATAGTCAAATTTATAGCAATTACGTAACGATTAACACAAGTTTAAATGCACTATTCATAATTAGAAATATCCCCCACAAAAATCTTACAGAATACTAATGAGGTTTAATAGAATCTAGTAGAATTACGACGTGTTTTGCTTTAGGCATGATCTTTTTCCTAATGGATTACAACATAACAATTATCGAAAGAACCAGACACGATCGATGAATAAGTAAATTATTACCATGATTCCTCATCAGATAACTCAATATCATCGACATCAATAAGTTCGGTTTCAGTTGTAATCGACAGTTCGGATTTATTAGTATGAAATGACTCAATTGATGATTCACGATCGCTAGCTATATCAACAGTTTCAGTTTTGTTTTCAATTGTTTGTTTTTGTCGGCACTCTGTCTCTAGATCCATACTTCTTGAAAGCATAAATAGCATTCTATAAGAAATACTTCAGTGATAAAGTAAAAAAGGCATTATTAATTTGAAAAATCTAAGCCATTGCTGTAATTAGAGATGTTTCCAAGTTCTTAATAAAGTATCTAAAACAGTGCAATTGAAAAATAATGTTAATAGCAAACAGCATGTTATATTAGCAAAAAAACTGCCTCTTGGGACTGAATAAGAGGCTAAAGTAACATAAAAAGTTTCTTCTTTTTTTAAAAAAATTAAATAGAAATTAGAATCTAGAAACTGATTGTGAACCATCAATCAAGTAACGTTTGTTGTTGTTGTTATAATTGTGGAGTTGTTTAGAAGGTGAAAGTAACTTTGTAAAATGGCCTAAAGAGCAAATTTATTTCCAGATTTCTTTTAATAGTGTGTTCTTGTTTGCTTGGTTTGAAGAGATTTAGAGAAGTTGGCTTTTCGTTTAAATCTAAAATGCGGAATATTTGGTCGACGCCTTCGGAATCCTTTCATCGTTCGCAACTCCATGGTACAGGTTTGATATCTTTATTTGAAACATTAGAGATAGTTCATACGTTTAGAAACTTTATATACTACTCTTTTCTGCTAGTTTTGCTTCAGATTCAGTTTCAGATCAAGTAGTACGTGCTTCATATAGTGATGTGTTGTTTTTGAGGAATTTTTCCTCTTTTGAAAATAAAATTAGAAAATGTCCCCTTTGGGAAACGACTCTTTAGGAATTGCGGTGTTTAGATGTGTTAATAGGCAACTTTGATAGATTTTGTGCTGCTTTCCGTTCTGAAGAAAAAAATGTGAAGTTTTATTTAGAATTCATACGTAAGTTACATTGTAAATATTAATATGAAAAGTTTTGAAGTCGGATTTACGTTATATTACAATGACCAATACGATTTTATTTTGAAACTTTCCTCGTGCTGATCTGGCAGAAACTGCCATTGTGGTGGTTTCAATTTTGCAGGGTTTAGCACTCCCCCTGCAAAATGATTGTGCGCTCATTATTCATTATTACTTAAAAAAATGTCTTTATTTATTTATTTTGAATAGCGTCTCCATGTAGGATTTGACTTAAATGCAGAAGTGGTGGAAATTTTTGCGAGACTCCTAGTATATTCTGAATTCGCAAGTTTTCGCTAAGCATTTTTGTATTTTTACTCCAAGAATCTCTAGCATACAATCGCAAGGACAGGATGACGTAAATTTCGTTTTCATAGTTCGTCGAAACAAAGTTTGCGCAGCTTGCGGCTTGTAAAACAATCCCCATGCAAAAACCCAGGGCTGCCAGATTTGGCTAATATTAGCCAATTTGGCAATTTTTGATCACGCTTGGCTAGAAAATTTATAAAGAAAATAGCCAACCTGATTTTGGCTAATTCTTGGCTATTTTTATTGAGGTTTCTAGAAACTGGCCAATATTAACTAATTTGGTCTTTTTTTTTTTTAAAGCATATTTGACTCGGTAAGTTTTGTGAAGAAATTGTCTAACTTTTTTAGCCTTAGCATTAAGGAAAATTCAGTTACCTCAACCAACTCTAGCACTGAGACTGAGAGAGGGACGTGGGGCCAGAGCTTTTGAAAGGATGGTGATAGTATTGAAGCGAGATGCTAGGAAGCTATGAAAGCAAGTAGACTGGAAACCATATGCGTTCGAATTCTTTGCTTTTAAAGAAGGGAGAGTAGCCTACCGCTAGGCGTTTATATACACAATCGTTTGAGCGGCACTGCATTACTTAGCCAGTAGCGTAGCCAGGATTTTATTTCGAAGGGGGATGAGTAATAAATTTTCAGCTAAGTAAGAGTATTCAAGAACAATTGGTTAATTTAGTTCACCAAAAAAAGCAAGGGGCCAGAGTGGCGTAGCCAGGATTTCTTTTTGGGGGAGGGGGTCGAAAATTTCCTCATTTATGTATCAATTGCAATAAAATAAGTGAAAAAAATGCCCTTCCCCGTGTCTGTCTCCAGAGGTCGATCCAGGAATGATTTCTAAGGTCCCATTTTTGTGAATTTCAATACTTAATTTTGTAAATTTCAACACTTATTTTTGTGAATTTTCATACCAATTTTTAATGAAAGTCACTTTTTTTTGTTAAAATAATTGATGAAACACATTAAAATGTAGGGTAAAATGCCAATGAAGGGCCGTTTTAATCCATTACATTTTTGTGAAGGGGTTGTAAAACGGACCCAATTTTCGTCTTCATCGACCCCTGTTCTCTCTAGTTTCGGGAGGGAGCAGGTCCCGATTATGACAAAACCGGGGCCTGGGACAGAAGTCTGAATGGGGGTCCCCTACATGTTGTTACTGTGTCTGACAACTACTTTATGTACTCGTATATTTTCTGTGTTCGCATATGAATCTTTGTCATAATTAAATGTATCCAACATGAAGTATACTAATATTAGATAAATGAGAATGCTTATAAACATATGAAACATCAGCATAATGAAATAAGCTTTACTAAAAATGAAGACTTAAAAAATACAACTGAAAGCCTGACTTTATATTAATGATCATAATCGGCAAATTTCTATTTATGGGTGCCCCATTCACTTATAAAAAACTTCAGTGGGTCCTGCAACTTACCGCGTAATCACTTAAAATCTAGCAAGCATTCTAGTTACCACTTCTTTTTGCAGAAATCGTTAATCTGCTGATATTTTTTCTATGGAGAGGGGCAATCAAAGGAAAAAAAAACGATTTTTGTAATTTGTGTGTAAATTCATAACTGAAAAAAAAATAGGCATTTACTACATTGGGAAAAAAACCCTTAAACTAAAATCATATATTATAATAATTTAGGGGCCCCTTTTAATCGGGGCCCTGGGACATATGCCTCTCTTGCCCCTGGAATAATCAGCGTCTGGGTGAGAGCCCCCTTTAGCTATGCCACTGGGAGGGGCTGCAGAGCCCATCTTCAAAATAAAATCCTGTCTATGTTACTAACATAAACAGAATTCCTCAGTCCATTCTTATTTATTGTACAATATGAGGGATTGTTCATTAAATTATTAGGTACTTATTTGTTCATTTGCCTTATGACTGATTTTGTTTTTCTTTGGGGGCTGAACATGTACGGAATTCAAGAGCAGAAAATAGAAGTTTCTCTTTGAATTTTTAAACAAATACTTTAAAAGATTTTGTGAGAAAGGCGCCCCCCCCCCCCATGTAAGAAAACGTGTCCATACTTTAACGTCTGCTTTTAAAAGTTTAATTAAAAATCCAAAAGATGGCGCTGCAATCGCCGGTTTGGCTAGTTTTGGAAGCCATTTGGCTATTTTCCTAAATTGTGATCTGGCAACCCTGCAAAAACCCTTAACGGTTAAAAATTTGTGATGCAGCATTTTACTTTATAGATATATGAATTTTAAATATGGGTCTTAAAAATAATGATATCAAAATTTGAGTGACGCCCTGCTAGCATTTTTAAAGATTTGTTTTTAAATTCCATTACAGTTACTTTCGTTTTATTTTCTAAAGAAGATTTACGTATTTAAGCAATGCTTTTAATTATGAAATACACTGTCAAATATATCACACATTCACTGAGTCTATATATAATGTATTCAAATGAATTTATTTCAATAATTTAATTTATCTTTTGCGCATGCTATCCAAAAGGGCAAGTAAAATTTACGTAAATATTTAGTTAGTGTCATAGTAACCAAACTAAGTTAAATGTATATGAAAGCTGTGGGAAGGGCGCAACCTAAAAAAAATGCTGCCGTTGGTCCATTGTGAGACGAGACCCAAAAAACTCCCTTAGGCCCCCACCATTACTATAGGAGAGTGCCTTGAAAATATACCCGTATAAGTGATACATATAAAGTGAATTATGTTCTTTATAAAAAAATATATATATATATCATAGTTCTTTTAAGTTGTGTGTTGTCAAAAAAAAAAAAAAAAGAAAGTAATTATTCAGAAAACTTAAATAGGAAATTTGGCTTACAATCAAGTACTTTATTCAGTAGGTACACACATGAGTTGCTGAACACACAGTATGTTGTTCTCCATGTTATTGTCAATATTTCCTCAGCCCTCTTTCAGCAAAACTCTATTTTTGCATAATATATTTTTTAAATTCAAATTAATTGTATCCTTATTTCTAAAAACTACAAAATAATATTAGGCAAGTTGGAGTGTATAGGCTGATTAATTTTATTTTTTACCAACTATGCGAAAAATTCCAGAGCTGGGAATCGAACCCAGGACTACCGCATAATGTGCGGGTGCTCTACCACTGAGCTACTCTGGGACGATTCCCAGATGAAATTTCTCGCATTAGAACCGTTGGCATTTATCATCTTCCTCTGCAAACCACAGATAGAACAGATGAAACAATTAATTCGCGACAACTCCGTTTTTTACCAACTATGCGAAAAATTCCAGAGCTGGGAATCGAACCCAGGACTACCGCATAACGTGCGGGTGCTCTACCACTGAGCTACTCTGGGACGATTCCCAGATGAAGTTGTCGGAGTTGTCGCGAATTAATTGTTTCATCTGTTCTATCTGTGGTTTGCAGAGGAAGATGATAAATGCCAACGGTTCTAATGCGAGAAATTTCATCTGGGAATCGTCCCAGAGTAGCTCAGTGGTAGAGCACCCGCACGTTATGCGGTAGTCCTGGGTTCGATTCCCAGCTCTGGAATTTTTCGCATAGTTGGTAAAAAATAAAATTAATCAGCCTATACACTCCAACTTGCCTAATAACTTGAAAGGTTGATGGAATCACTTTCTAAAAAAAAAAAAAAAAAAATACAAAATAATAATTTCATGATGTCATATGAAGCCTTTCTTTTACACACCTAAAAAATGTGGCATTGAATGCTTTACTTTCAAGCCTCATCGAATACAATAATTCACTGTTATCTGTATAGTGAAATCATCTGCAACTACTAGAATGTTACTTCACTAGCCGTGTTAAGCAACCAACTGGTCTGCCGATGGGCCCACTTCTTAACCGAACTGGGCAACCTACGGCTCGCGTGTCTCTTTGCGACAGGCCTGTGCAATCTGCGGGCTGCCCGCCTTTGGTCACCAGCTGGTCTGCCAACGGGCGGCTGCTTCGTGATTGAAATGTGCAACCTAGGGAATGCAATCCAGCACTGTTTTTTCAGGGTGTCTACCACTCTGGAAAGTCTGGAAAAAGCTAGTAAATTGGAAAATGGGTCCGGAAAGTCTGAAAAAAAAAAAACTGGAAATTGGATAACAGGTCCGGAAAATTCACCAAAATAATCATTTTTTTTTTTTTTTTTTTGGTACCCTTTCTCTCTAATTGTCAGACTTGAAACCGAAAGCAACTGTAACATATTTTTCGGACCGCAAAAGCATCAAGCGATGTGTTTGTATAAGGAGGGGAAAATGGGGCTCATCCATCGTGACGGGAGAGTAAAAGACAAATTAGCTTACTTGGTAACTTATGGCTTAGGACCGTATTTCCAAGAACAGTTAGTTAATTCTATCAGAAAGTGCAATTACTTCTGTTTCTCAATGGATGAAAGCTTAATTATGTATGCTTCAGTTAAATTGATTTCAAGAAGTTGTACAAAATACGCAAGTATAAAGACAAGACCTGTGCAATTCAGGGTTGGAAAAATCCCGGTTTATTTTAAAAAAACCAAAAAACCGGGTTTTTTTTGGTTTGAACCAGGTTTTTAAAAAAAATCCTTGGGGATTCTTCGGTTACCGGGTGTCGTCGCCAAGCGGTGATGAGTCGCCAAACTTGAAGTTTGGTCGAAAGTTTGTTTACTTTAGCGTTAGTCAGATGTCTGTTGTAACCTGTGTAGATTGAGTTGAGGTGTTGGATGATGCTGTATTTTGATGAAAAAACGCTCGGTGGGCTCATTAAACGATACCAGGATGTTTGGTAAAGGAATTTTGTGATTGGTTTAGGCAATTTAACTGTAATCGGTAAACCGAAAAGCAGGTGAATTTGAATTCGATGTGTCAGTTCTTGTTTCGTGTTTGTTGAGTTATTTACGGAGAATACAAGTTGTATTTGGAAATGTGTTGTGTTATTTGAAGTGTAGTGAATATTATGTTGTTGTTTAAAAAGGAAGTGTGTGTTTATTTGAAGGAGGGCGTGATTATAATGTTAAATAAAAGGAAGTGTTTTGGTGTTATGTTATTAGCTGATGTGTTATGGATATTTTTGAAGAGTTTCTTAAAATAAAGGTAAGTGTTTTTTTTTTAAAGAATTTTTGCAATTGCTTAAGGTTTTCAATGTGAATTGTAAATGGATATTTGATGTTGTTATGTTTTCATATAGTGACTTTATATGAGGTGTATAACTAGGTTATTTAATGCGCCGATGTTGTTTTGAGTTGAAAGCGGGCCAGTGTTTGCCCAGTTTACATAGCTGTACAACTAGGTTGGTGAATCCACTGAGGTTTTTTTAGTTAAAAACGGACCACTGGTTGCCGAGTTTACATAGCTGTACAACTAGGTTTCTGAATCCACTGAGGTTTTTTTAGTTAAAAACGGTCCACTGGTTGCATAGTTTACATAGCTGTACAACTAGGTTGCTGAATCCACTGAGGTTTTTTTAGTTAAAAACGGTCCACTGGTTGCATAGTTTACATAGCTGTAGAACTAGATTGCTTAATATTCTGAAATTTTTTTAGTTAAAAGTGGTTTACTGTTTGCTCATTTTTAATTGCCTGTTACTGAATTTGCTGACAATTTTTAGTGTTAAGTATGGATGGTGTATTTTGTTTTATTGTTTTTTTTTAAGTGGAATATCTGTGGAATTTTAATGTGTTAAAGTAATTTGTATTTCCTGACAGTGCTCAACATGTTGTATTATTTTATCGTATTCTAAAATGGTGTTTCACATGTGAAAAATTTGGCGACAAAAACAAAGCGCCAAGTAGCGGGTGTTGGCGAGAAAAAAAAGTTGCCAAAAATAGGCGACACCCGGTAACTGAATTACTCCCAAATCCTTTTATAATTACTGTTACATACTTATAAATAAAATTAATTATAAAATATTCAAATAACAATTAGTATTCCTTCTGAAAGTAATTAAAAAAGAAAATAAACAATTGTTGCTATACTTATGTGGACACTGAAATCATTCAAATTTAATATTTTATTTAGGGATACTATTTTTTATATTTAGTATATAATATAATACAATATTAATTGTTTACTACATTTTATGTGGAATCTTGCACTTAGATTCATTAGTAATAATGGTGATAAGTTGTTTAAAATGATATTTTTAAGGTTTAAAAGTAAGTTGTTAAATCACAAAACCTCTATTTTAGAAACAAATTAAAAATGCAGCCTATAATTTAAGTTTCATTAATAATTTTTAATAATGATAAAACAGTAAGGTATCTATTAGATTGATATAAAACTTATTGCTGATACTTATAAGGATAATTTTAAAAGATATCAGAAAATATTCTATCTGTAGTATTCAGAATTTTAAATTATTCTTTTAAAAAAACCAATTGGTTTTTTTTTTGAGAAAAAAACCATTTGGTTTAAACCAGTTGGTTTAAACCATGCCAACCCTGGTGCAATTTCCCAAAGTTAAATGCATTGGTCAGAAAAATTTTTCCCAGGACCTCCCAAAAGTCAGGAAATTGACTTTCAGAAATTTGGTAGACACCCTGTTTTTGCTTTGTGGGATTTTGGGATTGAGATTTAGTGATCCCGCAGGATTGACATTTCATTTAACTTAGAACTCATTTAAAAACTGCGTACCGAGAAAAGTATAAAAAATCATGATATTTCAAGCAGTAACATACTTAACTTTAATAATAATCAATCTTAATTGATAAGGAAGACAATAACTTACAGAAGTACGGAAATTAAGGTCATAATGATATACTATACAGCATGGATGCAAAACCTTTTTTAGTCTACAGGCTATAAAATTGAAAAAGTACCTTACGGGGGGGGGGGGGGGGGGGGGGGCAGTGCAGCATTGCAGTCATAAACACATTTTTTACGGAGGGGAGGGGGAGATAATGGACCACTTTGATGAAAATATGCACAGTTCTAAATATACAGAATTGAAACTATGCTAAAGTTTAATTAAATTAAACAGCGCTGAAGCAGCAATCTTCGTACTTTCGAGAATGTTAATTTTCATCTTTGAACCATACAACCTAAAAAGGGCATTTTACGTGAATTTTATGATGTAGTGCACATATGGCTTATTTGAAAAGAAAACGGAAACAATAGGTACCTATCTATGTCATGAATGCGGTCATGATTTTTTTTTTTTTTTTCTGCACTCCAGTAGACACCCTGGATCAGTATCAAGATGAAGATCTCTCCCAAATAGCACCTTGGAAAGTAAAAAGCCAGTGGTCTTTTGGACGGCACTCCTATAAGCTAGCAGAAAGAGAGGGAGTTTCTTGGCCCTGTCCTTTTGATTTCTAGACACTAGAAGTGAGAGGTTGTTCGAAATAGTGAAATTGAACCTATCTACCATGCCACACACACATTGGATTGTAAATTCAAGGACCATAGTCTAGGTTTTGTCAAATTATTTAACTCCTTTAGTCCTTAAAAAATAACATAAGTAAAGCTTATTCCTTGATGAGAATGAAGTTGCAGAGGGGTTCCAGGGTTCGTGCGGGATTGCGCGATTCCTGCAATACCACACTAAATCCCACTAAAAAAAATGACACTCGTGGGATTTTCCCGCATGCTGAGTTGTTCAATTTTGATGGCCTGTATCTATTCTATGTTGTGCTTACTTGGTTCCACCAGTATCATCTGAAGTACAAAAGAAGAGGTTTTCAAATTCCATAATTACTTTTCCCAACAGCACTTCTCTGCTCAGCTATTAATTCTGCATCTTGTAATAGTTCCTTCATCAGGCATTTAGATGATTTTGCTGTTGTTGAACTGCTGTTTCTATTAATGCAGGCAACAGAAGTGCATGTTGCCAACACTTCATTCCCTTTTTTTTATCACTTTCGAATGTCAGCCACGTTGGCTACTCTAATATGAATGATACCTACTTTTCAACAAGTCCACAAGTATTCATCTTATTGAATCACTATTACACTGATTTTTTTTTTGTTGTCCTTTTTTTCTAAATTGGAAATATAGATCTTTGCTTTTTTTGTGCTGTTCCCAAA
>JAWZYV010014448.1:0-78229 GCA_038373885.1 Cheiracanthium punctorium | reverse complement strand
ATTTGGCGATATTTCGCCAAAACTCGCCAAAAACAATGACAAATGGCGATACTTTGGGCATGGACCAAATGACTGACTATCGCCAAATTTGGCGACATTTCGGCAAAACTCGCCAAGGTCGAAGACAGACGGCGAGATTTTGGGCATGTACCAAACAATGACTGTCTACAACTGTATTATATTGAAGATGTCCATAGACATTAAAGTACTGAAATTCTTTTCGGTGGTCCTGTAAATAAACTCTCCAGTAGATTTTAACCAAAAATCGAGATGCACAACTAGATGTTACAACAATCTTATATATGAAATTTCATAATAGTTTTTGAGATTCGAGAGTTAAATATGCACACACGTACACAAAAAAGTCGCCAAGCTTGGCGACTTTTGGCATAGTTCTTGAGGGAGGCACGTGACCATGGTCGGACCATTACCTAACTTATGTGGTAGGACGGTATTGTGCTTGAAATGGATGAATCTCCTAAAATTGCCATTGACAGTAATGTATTGGAAATCTTTTGAGTGTTCCTGTAGCAGAACTGTAAATGATAAAGACACTTTTTTTAATGGAGAAATTCATTTTCTAACTCTTTACAGCATATATCACTTCTGAGTCGTTTGAAATAGCCCAATACCTCTAATCAACGCTTTGATGAATTTTGGCCCATAGAGCGTAATGTATTTCGAATCTTTTAGGCGGTTCTGTAGATAAACTATCCAGTCGAGTGGAACCGAAAGGGGAGGTGCACAACTAGATGTTACAACAATCCTAAATATAAAGTTTCAACATTCTACGCCTCATAGTTTTTGAGATATGCTAGTTTAATGAATTTCGGCCCATTGAGCGTAATGTATTTCGAATGTTTTGGGCGGTCCTGTAGATAAACTATCCAATCGAATGGAACCAAAAGGGGAGGTGCACAACTAGATGTTACAACTATCCAAAATATGAAGTTTCGACATTCTACGCCTAATAGTTTTTGAGATATGCGAGTTTAATGAATTTCGGCCCATAGAGCGTAATGTATTTCGAATCTTTTGTGCGGTCCTGTACATAAACTATTCATTCGATTTCGACCAAAAGGGGAGGTGCACAACTAGATCATAGAACAATCCTAAATAGCAAATCTCAACATTCTACGACCAATAGTTTTTGAGATATGCGAGTTACATACATACGTACGTACGTACGTACAGACGGCATGGAAAAACTGACCACAATAAACTCGCCGCTGGTCAAAATGAGTTGCAGACGCGTTAATATGATCGTGCATGCTAGCCTACGATGAGATGCATCGAAAAAATTCTTAAAATTAAATTTAGAGGTAGTCAAAATCGGATTTTTTGTCGAAATTTGGCCCCCAAAATCTTTCTGTCGAAATTTGGCCCCCAAAATACTTCTTTATACTACGTACAAGGAAGTAAAAACAACTATTACGCATGCCCGAAAGTGCAAGAAATTTCGCATCTTTCAATAGTTCTAAATTATCCAATTTACAATATTTGACGCATTATCATTCCTCCAAAAAAACGTCGCCAAGCTCTACACATCTTCTTTATGGTTGCCAGTCAAAGAACCATCGGCAGGGTACTTTACTGACGTTGAACATCGCTCACGATGTCGCCAGAACCAAGGGGCACCGGATACGGAACATAGACCACAAATTCAAATGTTTACGTAAAATATAAATAAAATATAAATTACCCCGTTTAAATGCCAAAATGGTTGATTCCAAGTTTATTGACAGTTGCTTAGAGATTAGTGATGGCTAAAGATGTTTGAACATTGCTTGTGTTTGTGTGCATTCGCTTTATAATTTCTTGAAGGTAACATACTACTTTTATCTCCCAAAAACGCAAGAACTGTTAAATAAATTTCACTCTTCTAGCTATTTTAAGTACTATTATCTTAATTTGTTACAGAAAAATAAGTAAACATTGAGTTATTTCTTTCATATGACTTCCTTGTACGTCAACGTACAAGGAAGTTATCTTTACCCCCGAAAATTCAGTCTTCAAGAGCTTGACAAAAACAATTACTGTAATCTTGGCATAATCTTAATGTGGCCCAGCAAGCTCGGTGGCCGCTATAAAAAACTAGTATAGTTTATAAATAGTATATTTTTAGAATACTTCATTTTCATATTAATCTATTATTATTTTAGGTTTTCCTTTAGTTCATTCTTCTCCAATAGTTTCACGAGAAGTTGTGAATAACTTCAGTCTTTTGTACCATGTCCAGGGATCCAATAAGGAGTTGAAGCCATACATGTTAGCCGGCCATTTAGATGTTGTTCCTGTGGAAGAATCGAAATGGACAGTCGGTCCTTTTAGTGGAAAAATTAGTGATGGATTTATTTGGGGAAGAGGAACTATGGACTGTAAGCATCTGGTCATGGTAATGATATTTACCTGTTCTGAATTTTACTCTACAATTAATAAATGATTATTTTTTCATTAATGGGATTAATCAGTGTTCGATCCTGGAATTTTTTCCACGGTCCCATTATTGTAAATTTCAATATCTATTTTTGCGAATTTCAATGTCTATTTTTGTGAATTTTCAAAACAATTTTTGTAAAAGTCACTTTTTTTTCTTAAAATAATTTACAAAACAAATTAAAATACAGAAAATGTCAATGAAGGTTGTTTCAATCGATTGTATTTTTGTGAAGTGACCGTTTTAATTGATTATACTTTTGTGAAGGGGCCGTTTTAATTTATTGTAATTTTGTGAAGGGGGAATAAAATGGATCCAAATTTTATCTGCATTGATCCCTGTTGATTCCATCATCTATTATCTACAATCTACTCCAACTTCCTGCACAAGGATTTTTTTGACTGAACATTTGCGTAGTGTGTGTGTGTGTGGGGTGGGGGCAGAGGGGACACCCGCTCCGGGCGGAAAATTTCCAGGAGGGGGGAACCCTATCATTGGTTAATTTTAAAGAGATTAAAATGACATATATATATATATATATATATATATATATATATATATATATATATATATTTATAACTAATAAGTAAAACACGATATATACTGTAAATATGACATACCTCGCATTAAATAAAATATAACAACAGAAGCAAGAATTAAAAACCATAAGTGGAAAAAAAAAAGAAGCTGAGCCAAATAAAGTACAATAAACAATGTGAAAATAGAATGGAATGGAAATTATAACCACTGGCACCATCGTCAGGAGCCACAACCAGTGGATTATAATTAAAAACAAACAAAATAGTAGGGTTTCGGTTGTGTGGCATATCAAAAGAGATATTCCTTCCACACGTTCTGGGTTCTACCCTATATATATATAGTAATCATTTTACCTTGAAGCTGTGTTTCTATTCTAAAATTCTCTTTGACTATTAGATGTCTTGCCATTTTTAAAAAAAATCCATGCTGGATATACATTAGGGGGATGATGGTTTAGTTTTCGTCTGTGAACAGGGGCGGTCTGATACTATTAAGTAACGTAAGCATCAGATCGAGGTGCCGTCTTCAAAGGGGTGCCATTTCCAAAAGGTTTTCTGTGACTGAACACTAGTTATGATCAGTGACATGGCAAGTATGGATCACTAAGCATTAGGTAGCATTTTTAAGAGATGGGTTGTCCCCCTCCCCCCCTGTTAATTTTTAATCTTGATCCCATTTTAAACCAGTTCATTGTCATTATTGTAAGGATATATTGGAGGACACTCTTCTCCTTATACTAATATTGCTTCCCAGTACACGTTGTTAATACTCCTTTGGCCCATATATTTTAAAACCTCCTATTCAAAATCTGAAAAGCTTACTCTTGAGCATGTTATGTGTGCCTCCAAAATTTTCAATTTTACTAAACTTTCCCTTGGAGTGTACAGCATACCCTTACCTTTTTAAGTATTAAGTTATAAGTACCCCAACAGTTTATTTGTAGACCCTCGACTTGGAGGTTGAGGACCTATCTTGTTATACTAAAATTAAAGTAGGTTTTCCATCATGGTACAAATTGTTTTAATTTTTCATCTTTAGCAGTAATAGGTTATGCTATTCATTTTAATACTGGGAAAAATTGAAGTCTGATAAAATTATATGTGCATAAATGTAGTGTTCTTAATGTACTTTCAACCGGGGCTACTTGGGCTGACTTTTTCATGATTTCACCTACATTTCTGTTATAACCAAGTATAATATATGGATTTTCAATGGAGTTTTAATTAATTAACATGGTATAAAGAAGTAAATTGTGTTGTTTAAAAAAAATATTTATTTATTATTAATTTACTATTCCTAAAGTTTAGGAACAAAATGTCCCCTTCTTGCGTCTTCTTTTGTCCATTCATTTGATTTCATACAAATTGAATAGATTTCAAATGTTTGACTAATTGCAACCATCAGCTTAAGGATTTCTTAATGGATTGACATCTTAATTTTCTGCTTTTGGCAAAAGAGAGTTTTGCCAATTAAAAAAAAAAAAATTAAATTCACCCCAAACTATTGAATGACCCCCAAACAGGTTACAAAGTATTTTTCAAACCCCAAAACTCTTATTTATTTTGAATTGTTTGTTCAGTACAGAAACTACTTTTTTCGTGTTGGTCCAAAGTAGTCTTAGTTGACAGTGATGTATTTCTGCAGGGTTTTTACAGACCTGGAAAGTCAGGAAAATGAGTTTTGGTCAGGGATTTGGGAAAAAAGTCAGGGAAATTAGCAGAAATTGAACAAAGGTCAGGAAAATGCAAGAAAAATTGAATTTTGCAGTAAAATCAAGAAAATATTTGCTGTTTGAACCTAAGTATAGAAATTGTTTTATTTTCATTTTCTCATTCAACCTTATAAATAATTTTAAAATGTGTTCTTTATGAGCATATCTTGTGCAGTTGAAATATGCTTAATTTTATCCTAAATTATTATCAAACATGTTTTTTGTTAGAATCCAGTGATGTCAAATAAGATTCTTGTATATATTAATTTTCTTATTATTATTATTTGTAAAAAAAGGGACAACAAAAAAATTATTAACTATAGGATGTAATGTTAAAAATAGAAATGCAAAATTCCGGAAAGCATGCTAGATAAAGTCAGGGACGCAAAAGCTGTGAAATCTCTAGAAACCCTGTTCTGTTTCCTGTTGAAATTATTACCTGTTGTTCTTAAATAATAATGCATGTTGCAATTAGATTAATATAATATTTTTCTTTATAGGGTACTTTGGAAGCTCTTGAATTTTTATTAGGGCATGGTTATCAACCTCAACGCTCATTTTACTTAGCATTTGGCCATGATGAAGAAGTATTTGTCTTATATTATTAATAAATATTTACCACCACTCCTCCTTTTTTTTTTGTTTTTTAACATGCCCATTTTTTTTATTCAAATGTATGTATATTTACATTTTTACTCATGTATTTGTTTTAAATTTTGCTCTGATGAACTTAACTGTTTCTAATCTATTTCTGTGTGTTTCATCATGTATAACTCCTGTTTTTATGTGTATATATATATATCTATCTATATAAGGTTACATGGGCACTCAAAGAGAAGGGGGCAAGGTGTAACACCCCGCCACACACACTCTAGAGATTTAGTGTATTGTGTTATGATGCAAACAAAAATGCATCACAAAGCAAAATCGGAACTCAGATTGTTACAAGTGTGAAATTTGCCCCTCTCAAGAAAAATTTTCAGAAGTTTGCCCCTCTCCTAAAAAAATTTCTGTGGGCGCCCATGTAAGGTTAAGATTTTAAGTTTTGATATATGTGAGTGAGTGGGAGCATAAAACTAAAAATATTAACATAATTACATTAGCTGATTTACTCTGAGAACACACTTAGTCGTAGATGCTAATTTTGATTGATTTTTCTTTCCTTGAAGGTTAATGGCAATGATGGTGCTCAGTTCATTAGTAAACTGCTGCAGTCGAGGAAGGTCAAGCTTGAGTATGTGTTAGATGAAGGAAGTCTTGTCCTGGATAACTTTATTCGTGGATTTAAATACCCAGTTGCTTTGTGAGTTATTTATAAATTTTTTGCCCCCATAATAAAATGGCCTATGGTTTGGCCCTTAGTAGTGGCAAATGCTTGTGGCCAGTGCCCGCCTATTGGGAAAAATAATAATAATTACTTTCAAACCATGAATGGCATGTAAAGTTGGAATTTTAGCTTTTTGCTTATATGGTATTCAAAAGGTGGGTTTTAATCTGTAGCAGATGTTGTGTAGTGTTTTCTCACTAAAAATGGAGATTGCGACTTTAGATATCAACTTAAATATGTATTGTAAAGTTTTGAAATGCACATATCTTTTTTTTTCTTCCTGAAAGCTCGGGGGTAAGGTTAAAAAAAAAAAAATATGGTGAAAATTTCTTATACGAGAGTCCTTGAAAAATATAGAGATGAGCCTTGAAATCCTTGAAATGTGCTTGAATTTTTACTACAATTTTGAAGGACACCCTGTTTTGGTTTTTGTCAACTCCCTTTTCAAAGCTACACTTAATCATTCATCAAACATTCTGATCCTTTTAATCGTGCTATAAAAATAAATGTACTATATGCTCTGTTATTGAACGCATGAAGTTTTTTAACTTAGGATTTTAGTCATTCCTTCTTAAATGAAGTTGAATGAGGTATGTTTATTTCTTAACCACACAGTCATGTAAAAATGTTACTATTTTGGCAACTAAAATTAAAAAAATGATTACTAAATGGGCGACTTTTTGCATCCATGAGGCTATTAATGATGCTATTTTTGCCTCCTGACATTCGTGGACACCCTGCATTTTAATCTTTTTTATAAATTATTTTAACAAAAAAGGTGACTTTTATTAAAAATTGGTATGAAAATTCACACAAATAAGTGTTGAAATTCACAAAATTAAGTATTCAAATTCACAAAAAGAAGCAATTTTCACAAAAATGGGATTTTGGATTGACCTTTGCCTTCACAAAATTACTATTGATTGAAACGGCCGCTTCACAAAAAATACAAATGGTTAAAACAACCTTCCATTGGCATTTTACCTTATATTTTAATTTGTATTATAAACTAAGTTAACAAAAAAAAGTGATTTTTACAAAAATTGGTATGAAAATTCACAAAAATAGATGTTGAAATTCACAAAAATAAATTTTGGAATCACAAAAATAAACAGTTTTACAAAAATTTGACCCTGGAAAAAATTCCTTGGTCGATCCCTGCTTTATCAAGTAGTTAACTATTATTAAAAATAAAGTAACTGAAATGTACAAAAGATTTTTCTTTAAAGTTATTCTTTGCATTTAAAAATGTTATACTGGAAGACTAATTTTGCATATCATCTTTCGGCATGCTATTTGGAGAGTTACTAAAAATTAAAATAAATTTAAAAAAATTTAATCAAGTATAAATTTATGATATTTTATTTTTATTTAATTCTTTTTGTGTTACTTGATGTAATTTCATTTAGTGTTGGTGTGTCTGAGAAAGGGAGCTTGAATTTAGAGCTTACAGTTAATGATGCACCTGGTCATTCCTCTTTACCCAGCAAAGAAAACGCCATTGTGATTTTATCCAAAGCTGTTTCAAAGTTAGTGTGCTTCAGTTCACTTTGAAATTAAGACTGAGTTACTGTAAATAAATTTTAATTTATCTGTACAAGAGATTTTATTACTGCTTTTACATTTTGTTCTAAAGGTTAGAAGGTGATGTATTCCCCAGCATGTTTGGAAAAGGCCCTGAGAAACAAATGCTGGAAGAAATGGCTTATGCTGTAAGTATTTTGTTCAGAAATTAAATCTATGTAATTTGTACAAACAATATTAATGTTTTGAATTTTGAATTTTTAAGAGTTATAAATGCAGGAGCAATAAACTCTACTTCAGTGTTTTCCAAACTAAGCTGATGTTCTGCATTGTAATTTTTAGTGTTCTTGGTAATAGTGTTTTTTGGGGAGGGCGGGGGGAGGGTAGAATGAGTATTTTAAAAAGCTAGTAAATATGATTTAAATGTGAATTTTAATCCTCCTGAATTAAGTTTTTTTTAAAAGTATTCTACAGTTGAAAAAGTTTGAAAAACCACTGCTCTTATATTAAAATGTTAAATATTTGCCAGGATTTGAAAATTTAGTCATTTGCTGGATCAACTTCTTGAAATCACTTAATCAAACAATAAATAAATCAATAGACTTATTACGTTACACAAGAAACTACATTAACATTTAAAATTTAGTTAATTTTAAATGTTAAGTAGAACATTTTTTAACATTTAAAATTTACTGAATTTTAAATGTTAATGAATTACATTTAAAGAATGAACATTAACTTTATTACATTACATTTAAATCCCCAAAATTAAAATTCTACATTTTAAATACTTAAATTATGTATTTACGTTTATATATCTAAAGCAAAATTTTAAGTAAACTTAATTCAATTATGGGAGTATAGGACACAGGGATTAAGATGTGATCGCATTTTTCGCAGAATGAAAAAAGGCTAAAATGAAATGAGATGGTTTGTGCTTTTTTTCAAAAGCATTCAGAGATAAAAAATCTCACTTTAGCAAGATAGCAGTTTTTCTTTTATGACCTTTTTAAACATTTTGCTTTTTTCTCATTTTAGATTTTTGCTAAAGAACTTTTGAACTCAACTTAAACAATGATAGGAAATACATATACAGTCAACTCCCTCTAATCCGCAAAAGTTTTGTCTAAAGGTTGTGTGGATTATAGGATTTTGCAAATTATAATCGTCTACATTTTTCTTTTGCAGATTTTGAGTGAGTTGATTATTTTATCCATGCATAAACTGACATTAAAATGCAAAGATGATATCTCATAAATTTTGAGATCCAGTATTTTTTCAGTAGTAGCTCAACTTACCTATTATTGAAGGTAAATAAACATATACTCAACTAAAACATATACATATAGCAATAAAATATGCATATTTATTTAAAATAACCTATTTCAAGCGCAGAAACGAAAATTCTTTAAATTTTTTAAACATTGATTTAATAGTGGTTTGTGTTTAAATTTTTACATTTGTTCTCAGAAATTTTAGCTTAAAAATTTTGTAAAATGCAATTTTTTGTTCAGAAATTAAAGATTGTTTTGAAAGAAAACTAATGTAACTCTCCCCAGTTTTAAACCCTTTGTCAAGAAATATATTTTCTTTGATTCTGTATCAGAATCACTTTTGAATGGGTTGTATAAATATTGTATAATGCTGAATTGTCAACAAATATTTATTTCAATTATGATTATAAATAAGCTGATAGTTTCACAGAGATCTTCTCATTCTAGAATTTCACTTTCACCAGTATTTCACTATGAATTAAAATTGCAATGTAAAGTTATTTGTTTACACCTGAAATGTTGGGTGGATTATAGGAATTTGCAGATTAGCGGGTGTGTATTGCATTGATGGCACCTTAATCCAACTGATTTGTTCTTCGAATAAAGTATATGAAAAAATAACAAATGCAACAATATATAATGATACTTATTAATTATTAGGTTGTAAGGAAAGTTTTCCGCCACTGCAAGTATTGTCTGCACAAACAGTTCACGTTGGTGTCTTTGCCAATATTTTGTTAAACGATTTTTGTTATTTGAAAAAAAAAAAAAAAGACTTGTTTTAGAGCACTGTGTTGTGAAATCTGTAAAACAATATCGTTATGATTAAGGTGTCTGAAATGGAACTATCACACTACCAGATTGAACCATCATTTACTCTCAGTTCTGTTGCAAAAAGTCAGCTACAGAATGACATCGAATCATGTGTACAGCTTAAGGTACTACTGTTGTATCATACGACACTGTGAAGATTTGGTTCAAAAACGAGGACTAGGACATTTAAGAAGCAGAGCGCTCTGGCCAGCTTACTGATGCTGATGAGGCCCGCCAACGAGAATTTGTGAAGGACATAAAATGTTCATCCACTCAAGAGCTAGCTAAAAGAGTTAGACTTTAGTGCCATGTCCATTAGTCGCGCTAAGCATCGCATATACTTGATATATAAGGTCAATTGCTCGGTACCGCATGAGCTGACCCATGCAAATCTGGCAGAAAACTTTCGTTACAACCTGATACTATATGTCTTATAAATACTTTTTTTCCAATACAGTAGAAGATCGATATACCGCAATTCTCCATAAACCGCATTAATGCTGCAGATGTAAACAGAGAAAATTATTAGAGAAAAATAAGCAATTATTCTCTGATGCACACATTATGCATTATCAGCATAACAGTTGGCTGGCCCGATCAAAGAGGAAGAACTGTTTACTTTAAAAGAACAACGAACCTCTCTCTTTCTCCCTCCTCTACTCAACTACTCTCCCTCCTCTATCAAAGACCTCTTGACTATCCAAACAGTCGTTTATTTATTTAATAACATTCCTCTTTGTAAATTAAAACTATTGATTTGTTTTATATTAAATCATACACTATTATATGGCTTCCTAAATCATAGGTGTAGCATTACCAAAAGTTTTGTGTGTGTGTGTGTGTGCATGGAGGAATGCAAATAGCATATTCTAAAGTCAAAATAGCTATGTTTCTTTTTGAAAGAAAAGAGATTTTAAAATGAATGGTTTTCTAAACTAAGTTGAGGGGGGCACACACCGCCCTTCCCCCCACCCCTCTGCCCGAAGATATGCTTCTGTCGCAAATTTGCAGGGAAATACTTTTAAACAGTCTATGAGAAGAAATGGAGGGAGAGCTTTCTCAATTTAATATAATTTTAAAACTAAATTTTGGAACTGGATATAAACTATCATTGGGTAAAATCAAAATTGCTGATCTAATGCATTGTACACAAAATGGAAGTACTCAGTTTGCAAATCTGCATGAAGAAAACATTTTGTGAATTTTTGGTAATTGATGATAAGTCACAAATTGTTAATCATTTGACCAGTGCTGAAATAATTTCCTTAAGAGATCAATATTTTAAGTTCTTAGAAACACAAGACTGTGTAACTGAAGTAGAATTATGAACTGTTTACAGTCTGTAAGAAAAGTTATTTGTTGAGAGTTTGCAAATTCTAAAGCAAATCAAAATCAATATATTGTTTAACAAACAAACTTTAATCCTTTTAGTAATTTCAATTTGTATTTAAAAATTATTTTTAAGCATTATATTTATGTATTCCAGCTATATTTTAATGTTTACTAGGGAAGTTTAATGATACAAGTGATCTATGTAATGCAAAATTCATATAGAATTTTGCGTTACATAGATCATTCATGCAAAACCTTGCGTTTCGAGGTTTGCATCATAAAGATCTTCTACTGTATTAATTTTATTTATTATATGATTGGCATTTCCTGTTTAAAGATTTTTAGTAAGTTAATTAATTATAATTTTTTTTGTTTATTTTATTTATTTATTTATTTATTTATTTATTTAGTCATTATTTTACTTGCTGTAAGAATTACTCCAAAGGATCTTCTATCAGATATAAAGCTTAGTTGAAATATTTATATGTACATTCATCAAATTAGTTATGAATCAGTATTTCAATTTTGATAATATATTTTAACATTGTTTTACTCTGTGTTATTTATCTGTTTTAGGCACCATTTCCTGTGAAATTTGTATTGACTAATGTGTGGCTTTTCAAACCATTTATTATTCGGTATGCATTTTTAAGATTACTTTATAAGGATACTATTTGAACAATGTTACAGGTTTAAAAAAATAATGAGTTATTAAATTAGAATTACCGTGCAATAATTATGCTAATTTTGTAACGTCAATATCACATAATGTAAATATATTTATATTTCATTTTTATTTTATTTTTAAAACATAGTAAACAGTTTTTGTCACATTAAATAACATCATCCAGTAAGTTGTTATTGAAAAAAAAAAAAAGTGTAAAATGATAATTTTAGTGTCTTCCTAGGATATATTTATGTTTTATGTCAAGGAAAATTAAATCTGTTAATGTTATTCAAGTAGTTTCTACTTTTCAAACCTTTTCAAAAAGAGAATCAAAAAACTGGAACAAATAAATAACTATCAAAACCCGAAACCAAAATCACCAACGCCATTCCCTACTGCAGGGGAGCCGCTCTAAAAATTACAAAATCCCCATAAAACCTAATCTAAATATCTTCAAACGCATTCGCAGTGATAAAGATACTATTACTCCTGATGAAACAGCCGGTATTTATAAAATAAACTTTACAGACAATAGTACTAATAAACCAGGCTGCTATTTTGGAATGACGAAACGGAAAATCAAAGACCAAAAAAAAGGAACACCACAATGACATCAAATTCAATAAAACCACTACTGCCCTCTCAAAAATAGCCCAAGAACGCCCCATAGAAATCAACTTTAACAATAGCCAAAAACTCGCCAATTACAAAAACAGTCATTATGCCCTAAACATGAAGGCCTTACAGATTATAACAACAGATGGTGCTATAAATGACATGACACATGGGCAGATAGATCCTGGGTGGAACGCCTTGCTGAGGAAGAGAGCCAGGCATTTTGAATTAAGGTGGTGGCTGCCACCGAGAGTGCTACAAATGGTTTTAAAGTGTTTTTAATGATTTTATACTATCCGTCTTCTTGCTTTTAAATTATTTAAATTAAGTAGTTTCTATTTTTATAAATGTTTGCCATAAATAACAATTGCCATATATAGTCATAAATTTGTAAGCATAATTTTAGATAGAGAGGGAAGTATGGCAAGATGATGAACTCTGTGTTTTTTAATGTAATCATCAATATAATTCCTGTCAAGGCGATTCCTTAGATTCTAGTTTTGCATTATGAAGTCCATTACAAGTAATGTAAGAGATCTTTTTGTGAATAATGGCAATTCAAATTTCATCACTGCTTTAATATGTGTTTGTAAATTTTGGACTTTATAGCACAAGGAATTACCCAATTCCAAAGAGTTGTGTTTTTTCCTCCATAAAGTCTTCTGGAAGTGCAACTCATAGCATTAAAAATCTTGTATTTTAGTTTATTTACAAAAACATTTTATACTAATAAACAGCTTTAAATCCAAAGTGACAATATGGGGTAAGATGACTAGAACTTTGTCAGTGGCCAGCAAGAAAACAATGAAGAACAAATCAGGTACAAATCTTGAGCACATGATCATAATGAAGTAAACACTGGGATAGTAATGAAGTGAAAGAGAGGCTGTGAAAATGCGATTTTTGTTTATAAACTTTAATATTATTGTGTTTTTTTCATCTGATTAACATTTTATTTCATTATGCGTAATGTACCATTATTTTTTTAATGTTATCTCTGTCTTTTTTATTAACTACCTAACTGAAATTATTTTTCTGCATTTTTGGAAATAAACCTTTATATTATTGTCTATTCACCCCACCAAAGTAAAACACAGGACGGGAAAAAGTTTTGAAATATGTTTGCCATCTTCCAAAAGGAGATGAAATTGTTTGATTGTTTTTATGAAACATAACTGAAATTTATAAAAAATCTTCTTTAACATTTTTTAAACCACTTACTAAATTCAGGAAAAATATCTGAAGCTTAAGTTTGTCGTCTTAACCCACTCTCGCCTATTATGTGTGTTGTGAGATATCAAATTTGTTAATACCGTTTGAACTGTTTTAAATTTTATAAATGTTTCATTATTTTTATTATATAATTACAGATATATGTTTAAACTAAATCAAAATTATAAACACTAAGATTTGTAGGTAGTTGTAGTATTTTAGTGATTGTCACATACATAACAAAACTGCCTTGCAAATATACAAAATTTTTTTAAAAATTACTACAGATGTTCTTCCAGGCTTGTCAATACTTTATAAGAGATATGCTGCTGTATTTCCGAGATTTCTATAGGGGGATCAGTTTAAAAGCATACCTGTTGGTTTTTCTCATTACCTTTAAATCTGGCGGATGTGGCAACTATTATAAAAGTGAAGTAAATTTGTTTGAACCTTATTTAAGTGTGGGAGACAGTTTCCATCACTGTGAAGTAAAACAAAAATGGAGACACACAATGAGACTGAAAATCCTGTGGTAATTTTATTTTTAAAAAACATTATTTAATTCAAATTTTTTACATTATTATTCCTTACGATAAATGTTGAACATGTTCACATCCATTTTGTTTACAAAATGAACACGTCAAACCAAGTTTTTTGACACACTTCACAGCATTGTTGGTGTTATTGACGAGATTGCTTCAGTTATGGTTTGTTTTAATTCATCAATGTTTGCAAGACTTCTCTGGTAAACACCATCTTTAAGATAATTCCCCACAAAGAAAAATCTAATGTGGTGAAGAATATTAATAATGGAATGATAATGTAAAATATTTGAATTAAATTATGTTTTTATAAAATAAAAGTATTACAGGATTAAGTAATCTTGTGCATCTCCATTTCTTTTTTTTACTTCACAAATAAAGTTGTAACAGTAGTACTGTGTTAGAAATTGTCTCCCACACTTCAAACAATTATATTTCAGTGTGAGAACAGTTGCCACATCCATAAGATTTAAGAGTAATTAAAAAAACAACGAGTACTCTTTTAAATTGATCACCCTGTAGTACTCTGATTAATATTGTCTATAAGATGGTGAGTGCTGGTATAAAACATCATCATTCTCCTCTACAGTTTTATGTCTTCTCCTGTTATGAATGCATTTCACAGAACTACAACTGCCGTCACTGTTATTAAAGGAGGAACAAAGGTAACTAACACATTGTTTGTAATTACAAAATAATATGCTTGTATATTTGGGAATAAATGAAGGATATACTTTACAGATGAATGTTCTACCAAGTTCAGCTACAGCAACAGTTAATTTAAGAATACATCCTGCTCAGACTGTGGAGGAGGTTAGTAACTTTTATTTTTTTATGTATTATAAATTCTTAGTTATGTTTCACCTTTTTTTTGTTCTATTTTATATGTTAGTCATTTTCAGTTGATGTAAATATTTAAACCTATGTACACACATCCACTTATTAAAATTTAAATCTGCTTTTTAAAAATTGAAAGTAAGCTTCCCTTTCCTATCTATCTGAAGTTTATCTAGCTGTAAAAGGCACATTTTTTTTTTTAAACTACAAAATACAGGATGATTTAGATTAATGTGAGGTATTCAAAGCTCTCTAGTGGATGAAACATAACCAAATTCAATGTTCATACATATTGAAGTGCAGGATTTCAATTTTTAAAGAAAAAAAAAAAATTAGTACCAAAAATCACCACCAGTGGAAGTGCTGGCACTGTTTACTGATTAAACTGCATTAATTTTGCATAAGTGCATTCTTCATTGCAATTATGAGTATAAAAGGAAAAGCTGAGAAAATTCTCATTCTGTGGCCAACTGGCTTCAGTGGCTCTTACTTTACATGATCGGACTTTGTTACCAACAGATCAAGAACGCCTTTTCTGACCCTTGTGAATTTCGGCAGTTAAAGTTACGAAAAGGACCAATAATCGTAACAAACTTACGAAACATGATGCAAATATTTGAAACATCAAGAACTCTAGCACTGTAACTACATCAAGCCAGTTGGCTTCAGAATGATCAGACTCCCATCTTTTCCTTTTATACTCATAATCGCAATGAAGAACGCAATTATGCAGAATTAATGCAATTTAATCAGTAAACAGTGCCAACATTTCCCCTGGTGGTGACTTTTTGTACTATTTTTTTTTTTTTCTTTCAAAATCCAAATCCCATGGTCTACTTTGACAGGCGTACTGTGTACCTTTGTCAAATTTGATTGTGTGTCGCCCAAAACTTGTTGAGAGGTGTGAACACCTAATGTTATTTTATATTTCCAGTATTAATTTTTTGAAATTAGAAATATTGATTCGCATAAAATCTATGCTTTAATCAATCTCAAAAACAAATTACTATATTTTCCCTGTTTGATCAAGCATCTGTTTATTGTTGAAGATTGAAAAGTCTGCTGATTAGGGATTTTTCAATAAATACAGTTGTACTGAGATTTATTGCGACAAGTTTTTAAGTTATTATGAAGGATTTGTAAGGAAATTTGGTTTGAGTACATCAAATTCTAAAACAATAATAACTGACCAGATGAGCTAATGCTCAGTTTCTAATTTATTTTTAAAACTATTTTCAATCTACAACATAGCAGTAATTTTTATTTTTCATAAAAGAAATGCTGTTAACCATGGTACACTATGAACCAAGATTTAACCTAATGCTTGATTATCACTTTAGAGATTTTATATAGTTTTATTCAGACTTTTTAGAGTGTGAATAGTGAAGAAGAGTGTGTCTTTTAGTGTTTATAGATTTTTATTTTATTTCAAGTTTGTAATATGCTGAAAAAGCAGAAATCAAATGTTAAATTGTATGAGAACAATGTCAGCTTATGTGTGTACTTCAGCTCAGAAATTGTGCTTTTTTTTAAATTTTAGTCTTTTATAACTGTATTTTTCAGAACTACTTACTTTTTTAGTGGATTATTTAGATATCTCAATTTATTTGGATATAAATATTCATTATTCTTTACAGCACATTCTTTTTCCTTTTTTCATATTTAATGATTATTTTGTAAAGTAAATGAAAGGTACTTTACAAAATAAGCTGGAAGATTTTTTTTCTTTTCGTGTGTATGTGTGTGCATCCATAACACTATCTTGAATTTTGGATTTACTTTCCTTCCTTATTAAATGCTTAGTGAAGAGTAAATATTGACTTGATAAATTATGTGCATGAGCATATTTTGCGACAAATGCTTTAAAATACTAATCAATCATCTTGCAATAGTTTAATTTTAAAGATTGACATAAATAATGATATATTTCTATTATAGGTATTAGAATATCTGAAGAATGTCATTAATGATGACAGAGTTGAGATGTCTGTCTTATCTTCCTTTAGACCTCACCCTGTGTCACCAACTGATTCTTTTGGCTACTGGACTATCAAGAAGAGTATACAACAGATTTATAATGATTCTTGTGTTGTGCCATGTAAGTGTTTGTTTATTTATTATTAGCCAAAAAAAACTTTTTTTTTTTGGCTAATAATAAAAAAAAAATTTTGCATTTTTTTTTTTTTTTTTGCTTTACTAAGGAATTTAAAACATCTTGAGTTGTTATATATTTTATGTGTTGTTATTAAGTTTGTTTCTAGATTAAATGCACATTTTTTAACTTTAAATTAGAAAATGACATTTAAAAAAATTCTTGGAAAACTTTATTTAAATATATTTAATAATTATTATTGATAACTGGCCTGTGGCAACCAGATGGTTCTCCATCTTAATGAATCCAGTTTCACACTGCCTTCATTGGAACTGAAATCTCTTTGATACTGAACAAATTTAAAATTAAGATGGTGAAAAAGATCGTAGTTTAGTGATAAAACAAACTGCAAGTCAGTACAAATTATTTTCATCCTATATTAATTCTGAAGACTTTCTGGATATATTGGCCGGGGGGCCAAGCGCGTTATTAAGATATCTTTGCGAGCCAAAGCTATTCTAGGAGAGCGGGACAACGGCCTAGAGTCTATCCCCCTCCGCAGCGCTTGACTGATCGCTACCTCCCCGTGGTCCCGGCCAGAAACGTATCGTTCGATACGGCTAAATCGCGATCGAATTTTCTCTAGATAAAGGAATTGAGCGAGCTTAAACTGCAAAATGGCGATAGCTAAAACCATTGACTTGGAAAATCACAGAGAACGAGCCAAAGAGCTCGTCGATAGTCTGGTCCACCAGCTATCTGACTCCAACACGAAAGTGCAACGAGTCAACATGCAAAAAGAAGTTAATGATCTGTACAATCTGTTCATGCAGCAACAGGAAGAGATTATAAATCTCAGAGCTCAACTATCTCAAAAATCAGAACTGGCATAAAGCCCTTCCTATGCACAGGTCCTGGGACAGTCAAAACAGACTGCCAAAGAAAAACCCCCTCCAAAGTCAGAGCACCTGCTGTTCCTCTATCCTGCGACTGGCGACAACGCGAAGAACGCGAAAGAAGTAGAAAAATTTAAGGAAAAAGTGAAGACAGCAATAAATCCCCAAAAAGAGGGCATAGCCATAAATTGGCTCAAGCCCATTTCAAAGGGGGGACTGCTGGTGAAAGCAGACAGGGAAGAGGACATCTCCAAACTGGAGAAGGCCATAGAACAGCATGCCCAACTAAAAGAGGAGGTGACCCTACGGCGGCCTAAGAAACACAGGCCTCGCGTCATAGTATACGACGTTCCCAAAGAAATGGAAGGCGAAAATGTGTTGCAGGCTCTATGCGAGCAAGCACACGTTTCAGACTCAACAGAACTGGCAATAAAATTTCCTATAAAGAGAAAAGACTACACCCACTGGGTGTTCGAGGTGGGACCAACCCCGGTCAAACAGGTCATAAATTTAAAGTCGCTACTAATTGGATGGAACAAAGTAAGGGTGGCAGAACACCTACGAGCGACTCAATGTTTTAAGTGTGGAAGATACGGACATATTTCAACAACCTGTAAAAATGCGGAAACATGTCTACAGTGTGGGCAAAAAGACCACAAAACTGACAAATGCAGCAACAGGGTGCGCTGCACCAACTGCCAAGACAGCAATAAAGCACACAATACAACTTACAAGATAAACCATGCACTAACAAGTCTCCAATGCCCATGTAGGGCATAAGAAGTTAACAAACTCAGAAAGAGGACCGACTATGGTACTTAGTACCATCAAAATATCCCAACAGAACGTAGGAAGGTGTCTCGCAGCTGTCCATTGTCTAAATAAAGACAGTGCAGAATATGACGTAATCTGCATCCAAGAACCTTACACAACAAAACGGGGAAAAATCGGCGGCTTTCCGCTCAGTTACGCGTGCATCCACGCGAAGAAACCCCGGGCAGGGATTCTCATCCCTAGCCAGCTCCTCCAGCATGTGGAGGTCCTTGTAGAGCAGGACATTGTAGTTATCGAAATTACTAACGGAAGTAAACCGTTGAGAATAGCGTCAGTGTATCTGTCGCCGAACGAAGAAGTCAAAAGACAGTTGGACACGCTGAGAGCCCTTCTACAAAGCACGGTTCCCACGATACTAGCAGGAGACTTCAACGCAAAGAGCGCCATCTGGGGTAATCCATCCTCCAAAGAGGACTACAGAGGTCAGGAAATATTAGAATTCCTGGTACAGATGGACTTGGTTCTACATAATGACATGAACTCCGCTCCGACTTACCAATCAGCCAGAGGCAACAGCTGGATAGATTTAACAATGAGTAAACTAGACGACACGATATACTTCCAAACATGGGAAGTGGAAGAAAGAGAAACGGCCACGGACCATCAGAGGATTACGTCTGTCTTCAGTTGGGAGAGGACAGAGAAACCGGAATCAAACAGAGTAAGACTAAAAGAACTAAACATCCAAAAGCTCATGCAAATCCTTGAGAACACAATTGGCACACTAGATGGCAACTGGCTAAGTAACAGGGATGTCACAAAGAGCATCAAGGAATTGACGGAAACGATACAAAAAGCATGCCAAGACAGCCAAAAAAGCAGAGCGAATAAAAGGAGACCCAGGACAGTCCCGTGGTGGACAAAAGAGCTTACAACGGAGAGAAGGCGGGTCACAGCGGCCAGGAAAAGATTCCAAAGATGCAATTGGAGCGATGAAATAAAAGAGCAGTACAAACTCCGGTACAGGAAATTACAAGCTCAATATAAGAAGATGGTACGAAAAGAAAAATGGCAATATTGGAAGAAATACCTAGAGGCCATAGACCCGAACAATCCGTTTGGAGCTCACTTTAACTGGGTACGAGGGAAAGTAACTAACAAACTCAGACTCTGCCAAATCAAGAAACCAGACGGCACGGAGACAAGCTTTGAAGAAACGGTCACAGAGCTTCTGGGCTACCACTTCCCGAAAGATACCCCGGAAGGTGAAGAGGACTTCCACAAAGGGGTGAGATGCTCAAATCCAAACCTAGGAACAGACGATCCAGACTTCACCCAAAAAGAGCTTGATGCAGCCTTTGGAGCGCTAAACAAGAATAAAGCTCCTGGCTTGGACGGCCTGCCACTGGAGATTATACAATTAGCATATAGGGTAAACAAAGCCCTCTTTCTGGGCATCTTCAACAAATGTCTACGAGAAGGGATCTTCCCGAAAGACTGGAAGAGGGCGAAGCTAATCTTATTTAACAAGGAAGGTAAAGATCGCTCAGACCCGTCGGCCTATCGCCCAATATGCCTGCTATCGGCATGGAGCAAAGTCTTAGACAGACTAATAACACAGAGGCTGTTCTACCATCTCAGGAAAGGAGGCCATCTGGAAGAAAGGCAATATGGATTCATGCCGGGTAAAGGGATGGACGACGCAGTATGGGCGATCTACGAAGAAATAAGGAAAAACAAAGACAAGCAATATGGTACATGCATAATCTCCCTCGACGTTAAAAGTGCTTTTAACAACGTCTGGTGGCCGGCCATCTTGCATCTACTCGGACAGTCCGGCTGCCCGAGAAACATATATAAGCTAGTAAAAAGTTTCCTATCGGAGCGAGAGGTAATTTACGAATCAGAATGCATCAAGACAGCTCACAACTACAACAAAGGGTGCCCACAGGGGTCGAACTCCGGCCCCCTATACTGGAATCTGGTAGCAAATACTGCTCTAAAGCTCTTCCCCCCGGAAGACGGACTGCTTCTCCAAGCCTACGCAGACGACTTCGTCATCCTGATAGGAGCGCCAAGTGCCCTTGCAGCCAAACACAAAGCCGAAGCAATACTAGAGAAGTTAGCAACATGGAGTAAAAACTATAAGCTAAACTTCTGCCCAGAAAAGTCCTGCCAGATGTGGATCCTGAAAGTAAGGACGAGCAGAAGGAAGCAAGGGGCCAAGACACCGCCATACATTAAATTCATGGACAGACCCTTGAAGAATGTGAAGACATTAAAGTATCTAGGGGTGGTAATAGACCCTCAGTTGAGTGGGGTGGCCCACCTGGACCATCTCCAGAAGGTAATAAACCACTTCACTTATGGATGCCACAGCATAAGCAGAACTGGTTGGGGCCTCTCAAGGGAGGTACTAAAACAACTGTACAAAAGAGGCCTAGAAAGAATCACGACCTACGCCTGTGGAGCATGGTGGGACGGTGGATCTACAAGAATGTGGGAGAAGCTGAATAAAATACAAAGACTGCCCTTATTAGCGATTACCAAATGTTACAGGACCACCAGTACGGTGGCGATGCAGGTGTTAGCAGGCACAATCCCATTGGACTTAATAATAGAAAAAGAAGCAGCCCAAACAAGGTTGAAAAAGTTCAATATCCCACTAAAGCTGGGAAACCTGTACATCGACCCGTCAGATATGGAAAAAGAACTACCAAGATATAGAGACCACCCGGCCAGGAGCCCACACATCACATGGGAATCAGGTCATCCAATGGAAGACGGCATCGAGATTTTCACAGACGGCTCCAAGTTACAAGGAAGGACAGGAGCGGGTATAATCCTGCTGGATGAAGGAATAGAGAAAGAAAGAAAAATGATAAGACTCTCCAATGAGGCGAGTGTCTTCCAGGCTGAACTTCTGGCTATAAAAGAAGGAATAAAGATGACAAAGAACCAAGATAAAGAAATAAAGTTATACACGGACAGCCTCTCATCTCTGAAGGCACTAGAGAAAATCAATAATGTGAACCCGCTAGTCGCAACCATCCACGAGGAAATAACTCCAGAAAAGATTAAATTCTACTGGGTCAGAGCCCATGTAGGAACAAAAGGGAATGAACTGGCAGACCAAATAGCAAAAGAAGCAACCAAAAAGAGAGAAGTAGATGTCAAAGTGGAAAAGTCTTATGAATCCATCAAGTCCCAGCTACACAAAGAGACGATGACGCTATGGCAGAACCGATGGAACACGGACCATAGAGGAAGAAAAGTTCACAATCTTCTAAGAAAGGTGAATACCACAAGAGCATGGTGCGATCCCAAAATAAACTGGATAATCACAGGATATGGTCCATTTCCAGAGTATTTCAGAAGATAAAAAGGACAACAAGGAACTGTAACTTCTGCGAAGCCACATCACCAGCAGACGGCCTACACTTGCTACTAAGCTGCCCAGGACTAAAAGAGAAAAGAGAAGCAAGCTGCCCGAAGTTAACAGAGGCATCATTTGAGAAGTACATACTTTCAAGAGAAGGAAGAGTGACCATCATGGAGTTCCTGACAGATGTTGGAGACTTCGACTAGGATGTACCAAGGCATCTATCCATCTGTATTAGTCCCATTCTTGTATATATTCTAAGTAACCAAGACAAATTGTAATCTTTTTATTGTACTTTATTTTGTAAGTTAAAGCACAGGAGCAATAAAGGACCAGTTGGGTCCCAGTGGCGAAGCCGCGCACACCTTCCAGGTGTCAGGATGAGACTTCTAGGTACGAGACTCAGAGGGTGGCTGAGGAAAGTAAGGACGGCATGGCGCTTGCGCGTCGCACGATCGGATCGGCAAAGCGGAGACGCGAGCACCCCACTTATCGCTCGTCCAGTCATCATCAAATTTCTCCTGGTTTTACCCATAAGTTGGGCAGGTACCAGTACCCATTCGGCTTCTGGATATATTAGCCATTCTTTCAGTTGAAGACAAGATCTGTAGATTTTCATTACTTGCAATAAATATTCCTAAGCAAACGTACACACTGATACTATAACATGATAACTTTGATAGTTTTGTATGATAAAAGCATCGCTGCACTTGGGAACAGAATATCTTTATTTACATTACTATAAAACTAGATTGTTTTTAAGAACAAGATAATTTATTCTTTGTGTCAAAGAACTTTTCATGAATTTATAGAGGGAGCAGCTGGGATAATTGCCACCCATGGGGACTTTTTAACTCTTTCGTGATTTACCCATGTGCATAATCAAAAATCATTTTCTATTAAGGTTTCCTTGGAACACTTTTCTACATATTCTTATACATAACTCTTTGCAAATTGGCATGTTTAGCACTGTGAAATAACTCGTCTTGCCATGGGTTGCAAATATCGAAGTTGTACCGTTATGGAGTCTTGAATATTTTCATAATCAAAATGAAATATTGAATTTCATGGAATTTATGCACGCCAATATTGAATTGCTGGCTCCTATAGGGGCCCTCGGCTATTGAAAAGGGGCTTTTTACTGGCGAATTTGAAGGGAATAGAATATTAGGATATGTAATATTCCAAAATTAGGTTTACTTGCCTAAAAACCATATTTAACTATTTTAAAGCTATTGGGAGTCCCTGATTCTTTGGGGATCCCTTGTGGCACGTGGTCTGTGGGGTCCTTCGCAACGCCACTGTGTAAAAGGGTAAGATTACAAAGAAATAAATAATCAAACTACTTTGGTACATTACTCTGATGTATATCAAATTATTTTAATTATATAGTATATCCATTTTGTGCAGGCCTTGCTGGGGGCCCTCGTCAATCGCCAACCTGGCCAGTCCAGGCCTGAGAACAATGGACTTTCATTGGAACACAGGGGTGTGGTTAATCGAGGGTAATGCATTTTTGCGGTATTTTAAGGAAATTTACCCCATCAAAATATATATATTAAAACTTTCTTTAAAATTTAATTATAGTTGTAAAATGTAGACATAAAAAGCTTCTTTTTTTTTTACTTAATTGAGGAGACAGCGGTTGGATTTATGTTTCCATCCAGAGCGTTGGATCAAATCACTTTTCAACAGGGTAGGCTTGCATTCTGATTCCTTACGCTGTGCTCTGTGCACCGCTAAAAAGTACATGATGGGTGGTGGCGAAATCTTTTGAGACAATTATTATAAAATAATTTTTTGTTGAAGATCGGTTAAAAAAATTTTTTAAATATTGTAAATGCCGCACTTACTATTTTTTAACTTTTATACTCGTAAATGCTGTAGCATTTCTTCCATAAATTACGGTAATTATTTAACCGTTTTGGGATGAGAGCCACATATACATGCTCAGCAGAAATAATTAACCCTTTGAAGACGTGAGGTTATTTTTCAACCAAGCCGTAGAACACCTTAAAGGACTAGCATGGTTCATATTTCGACCAACTAATGCTTTCCCCCTCTGTAATTGTTCACCTGTACTGGACCGGCGGGGAGTTATGTCAACATCCATCCATCAATTCAGTTTACACCCCAGTTCCTGAAAAGGAGAATATACACGTAAACGGAATCTCCTTGTTCAAGAAGTTTGTTTTACTTCAGGGGCAGGAAAAGGGTAATCCATCAATGATTGTTGCACAAATATCAGCTTCAGCTAAGACTCACTGAAATGGTGGAAAGCATGTTTAAGATGCTCCTGTCCTTCTGAAACAGCACTGCCAAAATTTCCCTGCCAGGAAGAGGTTAACACAGATGATGATAAATGCACATACATGCAGGGTTTCTACAGACCTGGAAAGTCAGGGAAATGAGTTTTAGTCATGGAAAGTCAGGGAAATTGGCAGAAATCGAAGGAAGGTCAGGGAAATGCAAGAAAAATTGAATTTTGCGGTAAAATCAAGAAAATATTTGCTGTTTGAACGAATCTAAGTATAGAAATTGTTTTATTTTCATTTCTCATTCAACCTTATAAATAATTTTAAAATGTGTTCTTTATGAGCATATCTTGTGTAGCTGAAATATGCTTAATTTTATCCTAAATTATTATCAAACATGTTTTTTGTTGGAATTCAGTGATGTCAAATAAGATTATTGTATATATTAATTTAATATTATTATTATTAGTTAAAAAAGGGGCAAAATATATAAAAAATTATTAATTAAAAGATGTAATGTTAAAAATAGAAATGCAAAATTTGGGAAAGCAAGCTAAAGTCAGGGAAGAGCGTGATAGATGTCAGGGAAGCAAAAGCTGTGAAATCTGTAGAAACCCTGACATGGCTTCATCATGCAGAAAGCAAATAATATGGAATGCAATATCATTTTAAAGATATTCATATAAATTAGTTTATTGTTGAAAATCTGCCATCATGGAGTATTGTTCATTCAGTGGTGCTTTATGTCCCTGCTTGTGGCAACTTTCATGTAACTGGCTATCCTCCTAGAAACAGTTAAAATGCTTCTTAATGCTTTTATATTTTGTAAATCGTTTCAATATTAAATTATATGTGACAATTTTTACCTACCATAAAATGATGATTATACGCTGCCCTTTCTGAGAATTCAAAATCAGTTAAATTTTTGTGACAGCCTTATAATTGCCGCCCGTTCTCCAGCCCATGGCGATGATGTTACAGCTGCCGTTTGTGGGGACATACCAATTCCTAGCAATGGCCACTGCTATGAATTGTGTTTGTCCTCTTTCCAAAAAATTAGGTTGGGGGGGGGTCTTATAGTTGGGATTTTATGGTAACATATTTATTATATATATTTTCAATGTTTTAATAAGTTCTCATTTTTTAGGTACTTTAATTGCGAACACTGATACTAGGTGGTACCTTGGCCTGACAGATTCCATCTACCGCTTTAGTATCATTAGAGTAATTTTAGATGATTTAAAAAGAGTTCATGGTAATGATGAAAGAATTGGTGTAAAGAATTATGTTGAGTTAGTAAATTTTTTTGTTCACTTGATGAGAAACTCTGATGAGATTGTGAAACCAAAGCATGTGCATACAGATCTGTGATATGTTTTATATATAGATATTTTAAAAAATATATTTTTGTAAATTGTATTTAACTGTTTGAGAAATTTGTTAGTTAAATATATTTTTGCACATTTGTATTTAACTTTTTGAGAAATTTGTTAGTCAAATATATTTTTGCACCTGCCAATGGTTAAAAACTATTGTACTTAAAACATTTTACTATGTAAATTTACATTAATTTTATAAAATAATTCAAGTTTGACAACAGAAATTTCATTAATTTTTTCATGTGTTGGGAATTTTTACACGTTTAGGTGTATAATCAGTGTTTGAACTCTGTATTCAACTTACAAGATTACAATCGATAACATCTAACAAGTTAGCACTGCTCTTATGCATGATATGGACATTTGCAGCAACCCTCTTTATACGATACATTGTGTGACATATCCAAGTGGATTATAGAGCCAGATTAATCAGCTAAAGTCCATGGAGTATTTTTATTTACATGATATTGCATCTGTTTGCAAAAATAATAAGAGAAGATTAACGTTTAGACTATGAGTGTTTAAAAGGAAATGCGAGAGAGAGTGTGTTTCTCGCCAAGTTTTTAATTTTTCTAATGATTAGTTGTGACATTCCACTAGGGAAAGGTTCTACCTTCTAAAGTTATGAATTTTTGGTGGAAGATATCCTATTTCATCGTGTTGTCAAATAATGAATTTGTTAATCAGATGCTCACTAAATGCAATAAAATTTAATTTAGAAAAGGCTAATAATATCGTATCGCATATATATTTGTTATAATATACATATTATAATGTATAAATGACCTTTCCAGTTGCTTTTTCTGAGAACAAATTATACCTACAACATTTTTATTTAAACATATCACTTTTATACATTTGAAGGTTGTGCAATTTTTATTTATTTTACTGTTTATGTATAATTCAAATATGAGCAATGTTCTATATGGTGGATATTTTTCTAATAGTTTCATAAGCTTAGTTTAGCGTACTAGAAAGTCAAACTAATCAGCAAAGGTCATCAGCACCTTTATCATCATCAGATCACTAATCAGCAAGGTTGTTAAAAAAAAAGGGGGGGGAGGAAACATGTTTTTTTTTTGTGTGTGTGTGTGAAGTGGGTGAGGCTAAGCTTTTCCTACTGAAGCCTCTTGAGACTGGGCAAAAACAATTTTCAAAGGTTATTTCATTATTTATATTGTTTCAAAACAGAAATATTTTAAATTTATCCATGGATACCTTTTGAATAACTTATTTAAGAGGAGTCTTATTACATTTAGTTTGAGGAGAATTAGTTGGAAGAATTAAGTTTGATTCCTGCATCATTAAATTGTGTTTGGTATTAAGGATATTAAGAAATGTTATTTTATATGTTGAAAAAAAAAATAGTAGATATATGTATAACTTAACATGGAATGATCCTATACATTAATAATAAAAAAGGCTAATTTTTAAATGTAATTTTCTCTATTTTCGTTGAGTTGTTTAATAATATTGGCATATTCATTTTACCTGTTGTAAGAATTTGCTGACTGTAGCTTGACTTTCTAGTATGGTAAATTAAGATTATAAAATTATTGAGACATGGATGTTAGTTTATAGGAGTATATTAACTTTGTTATTCAGTAAATAATGTTTTAATGTTTACAACCAGATTATTTTATGAGAATAAATTATTTTGAATATATTTGAGTTTCAAGTACTTCAAAAATTTTGCCTTTTTCATACTTCATAACAGATTTGTTACTTATTTATGGTGTGATTAAAACAAAACTAAGATTTTGTTGTAAAAATATTGCATACAAGTTGCAATTCTAAAGTCTGATTTTTTAATCTCTACTATCCTTAAAAATGGCCGAAACGTTTTAGCTTAAAATGAATAAACATTTAAAGAAAATATTCTGAACAGACTTCTCCGTAGGATTCATTAACAAAGTAGTTCACTTTACATTTTTGTTCAGCAGAATTGTTTTCTCACAACACAACAATCATATCATCAGTTATTTCTGAACAAATTATGAAACTCTCATGAATTCACAAATCCAGCATATCAAAAGGCATGAAATAAAGAGCAACGCTTATAGGAGACATACACGACATCTTGTATCATATATGAAACATATATGTCATACAGACATATCTTGTCTGTATGACAAGTATGCAAGATAATGAGATGCTATCTAAATACATGACTTGCTTTGCTTTCTTTCCTTTTTAAGGAAAGAATGCACTATGACAATGTATTTTGTCTCAAAACTTCCATTTTTAAATTCATAGAAAGTATTTGGCAGTATGAAATGGCTTATTTATGTCAGAATTTTCTCATTTGATAGTTTAAGTCAAATACTTAATAACCCTTAAGCTTAAGAAAAAAGTTTCATGATACATCACCAGTATCAGCATGTGTTGTTAAAAAAACAAATCTTATCTAACAAGGGGAGGCTCAGACGTTGGGGTCGCCGATTTTAATGAAATGTTGGTGGGTTATAGGGGACCCTTAGTTAAGTAAAATGCTAAAATATTATCTGCCAACGCTCGCTTATTTTCGAGAAAATTCCAGTTAAACATTTGACACATTGTTAAATACTATTTATTTGGTAATTCATTTGTGTTCTCCGTGGTTCCGTACGGAGACGGAGATACGAAGGTCCCCGGATCGAATCCAGCTAGGTGCTCTGAATTTTTTTCTCGCGAAAAGTTCAAAATTATTATATATTGAGAATTATTTTGTAAAACTGCAGCTATAACGTTGTTTTTTGTGTATATAGTTGATAATTTACCAATACTTTTAGGACGCGAGGAATGATGAGGATTTGTTTCTTTTTTCGTTTTGAATGATGCAATTATTGTTTTAAGTTTTTCATTCAGCTGAAATGTATTACACACATCTAATTAAAATTAGAGATCCAATATTCTGAAGCCCCTTAGCCCCTCCCCTGAATCCGCTACTGCTCATCTGTAAAAGTAGGAAAATATTTTTCGAAATGGAATTCATAAATAACATTTCTCATTTTCGTCACTTTCATTTGCGGCTATTCAATTCTATTTCATAGTGTTATTTCAATAAATCACGTCAATTTTCTAATCATTTTAAACTGTATTATATGAATTTTTAAGGGAGAAAAAAAAAAAAAAAAAAAAATGGAAAATCCAGAGCACCGAGCTGGATTTGATCCGGGGACCTTTAGATTTCCGTCTCCGTATGGAACCACGGTGCCACGGAGAACACGAATGAATTGCCAAATAAATAGTATTTAACAATGTGTCAAATGTTTAACTGGAATTTTCTCGAAAATAAGCGAGCGTTGGCGGCTAATATTTTAGCATTTTACTTAACTATGGGTCCCCTATAACCCACCAACATTTCATTAAAATCGGCGACCCCAACGTCTGAGCCTCCCCTTGTAAGTAATTTAATTATTAATTTTATACATTGTAGTAAGTGGCAACACAATTTATTTTCATTTCTGTTAATTAAGTATCTGAAAAATTATTTCAGGAATAAAACTGTCATTATGACAGAGATTTCTATTTGTTAAGGAGGAATTTAAATACTTTTGTAGGTTAACCATCACTTCTGAAAGTAAAGTGGACAAGCAAAATAAATAAAAACTTTGTGAAAGAAAAACACATAAAAGGTTACTTCAAGGCATGAAGCCTTGAAGTAACCTTTTATGTGTGTTTTTTTCACAAAGTTTTTATTTATTTTATCTTTTAACACCAGTTTTTTGAGTGTTTATTTTCAAAGTGGAAGAGCATTGTGTTGTGCATCAATAAACCAAGCATATATCACTTTGCGAAAACTATTACAAAGAGAGGCTATTGTAGAAGAAAACTTTTATTTAACATCTTAGAAACGATTATAGGATAGTGGTGGCTTGGAGATCTGTAGTTAGGAAGGCCAGAACAGAATCTTGTTAATCCAAAGTGAAATTCAATCAGACCATGATCAGGAGGTTGTCGAGAAGTTAAACTTAGCATATTAAACGAATGCCCAAATGAGAGCCAATAGTACATTCATTATTAAAGACATAAAAAAAACACTGTATATTAATAGGCAATAGAGAGAAAGCAAGACATAACAATGAGCAGGGCAACAAACTATTGAAGATAAAACTAGCCAATTTATGTAAAACTAGTGTGATAGAAAAATTATTTTAGCAGAATTTTAATCGATGTGAGTCAATATTAGGTAGTGTAAGAAATAAATTTTTGTACGCGTAAAGGGAGACTGTTAAATAAAGGTGCACATTAATTCAGTATAAATGCTTTGCAAGAGAACCAGATGTTTTCTTAATAGTTAGGAAAGTGAAAGGAATGCAACCAACTTCGACTTATTATTGACATAGAGAAATGGATGTAAGAATAATTTAAGCATGAAAATCAGACAAGCCTTTATTTGCAACAGAATACGTGGTAAAAGGCGTAATACAAAATTTTGAAAGCCAGTATAGTTAAAAATAAGAAAAGAATTTAAAGTTAAAATGCTTGATTTAAAATGTTAAATTTTTAAAAACTAAAAACAAATGACAATTTCTATTAAATAAGTGATCTTCACAGTCACTGGTACTATTTTATGCCTAGCTCCAATGGATAAGAAAAGCGTTGGCATGGTTTTTTAAATTATCTGGAGGACTGCTTTATCCAACTATAAAAATCATTAGAAAATATATTAAGAACAAACATCCAGATTCTAAGTTTAGCACATGCCTTCATGTAACTCAAAACAGCCTGGAGTAGAAAACTGTGTTCCATTATCAAAAAGTTCTTTAAAATATAAGTGAAGTATAATTCATTTATTTCAATAACTTGTTTAAATAAACAACTTTTAAGAACAAATGTTATTTAGCATTGTGATAAATACAGCTTATATGCTTCAGCCACTAAATATTTTCATATAAGGCATTTATTTCCCAATTATATATATATATATATATTCATACAACAGACATTAGTGGCATGATGATCTCATGGTGAAACACATTGAAGATTTTTAATAACATCTGAGTCTAATGTACAAATGTTTAATCTTATTCATTAATATTATAAATAATGCATATTGTATATCATAGGACAACTGCAATTTCTCATTTTATTCAGGAAGGTTCAGGACTTTATTTAATAAAAGCATGTTGTTCAATAGAATTTATAAGAGTTCCCTATTTAAAGCTAAACAACTATTAAGACAACAAAGATTATGTATTTGTAAGGCCACACAGGAAAATTTCATATGAAATTGGAATTTATGCTTAGTTAAAGGTAGACTAAAGACAGGATTTAAAAGTAATTTTTTCCTGTCCTATAATTAGTAGTTTAGTAATTTTCTTCCTTAATTACAGTATAAAGTAGGCTATAGAAAAATATTTATTGAAAAAAAAAATAAGCTCTATAAATTTTATGTAAGCTATTGCTTTTGAAATAGGCCTAATTCTATTTATGCATTGAGGTATTTATCGATTTGCAAAATGAATCCACTAAAAGTATTGATAAACTGAAGTTCTTTTTTCTTGATTATCTTATACAGAATCATTCCCAGCAAACACACAGGTTCCTGAACATTTATTAACGTTCAGAAGATGTTTTCTGAACGTTAATAGGTGTTAAGAGAACCTGTGTGTTTTTGCTGAGTTGACTGCATTATTATAACTTTTATCCCTTACTCAACCCAACTTTTTGCTACAGTCAAAAGTTACCCTATTCCAACCGGGGTCGCCGCGACTGAAGAAAGAGAGAGGAGAAAGCAAGAGGGGGTCTGGATACTGGTTTTCGTGACGTCACAAGAAAGGATGGGATTTGGAACAGTTTGCATTGAGTTCAATGGAAGAAATGGAATTAATAATGCCAATAAATACGAGTAGCTTAATATTTTTATGACGCATTGAAATAGCATTTTCGTTTTATAACACTTTGTTCTTAAATAATAGTGAATCAACAATATTTTTTGTCAGAAATTAATGAAATAAATTGGTACTGAATTTAAAGCAGTTTCAGCATTGTATGCAGTATGTTTTGCATTTCGGGCTGGCAAATACATTCTAAATAATATAATGGTTACTCAATGTTATCATTTATCTAAAATAATATGTATATGGATTAAATTTATACGTTGTATAAGCAAGTCATATTTTTAAGTAAGTAAAAGTAAATATATTTTTAAGTAAAAATAATAATTTTTATTAATTTTACTTAAAAACTGAAATACATTATTTAGTTTTGCTTCGTTTTAATAAGCTTTTTGAAAGAATTGATGTTAAAAATATCCAGATTCATAAATAGTCATCTTAAGCCATTTCGTGACGTCACAAGAGAGGATGGAGTTTGTATTGAATTCTATGGAAGAAATCTGATCAATAATGTCAATAAACACTAGTAGCACGAGGAATATAATCAGAAATTTCCACAATTAATATTTTAAAAACTTGTACAATACATACTATATATAATTATGTTATACAGACTCCTAATGTCAAATTTTATTAGAAGCAATTAAAGCACAAAAACAAGAAAATAAAAAGTAAAAGCTTTTACCCAAACCTTACAAATACTATAAAGTTTTACATGAAAGCACTACAAGTGTTTGCTTTAATTTTTTCTAGATAAGACTTTCAAATATCACATTGAGACATTTGAAATATACATAATTAAATATTTTTAAAAATTAGTGAGTATAACTCTTGAATATGTAAAACTGTCTAAATGCTCTCAGGGGTTTTCATGTAAAATATATTGCAGTAATACATATACTTTTTTGTTATTGTTTTTAGCATTGCAGTAATACATTTTCTTTTTTGAGTTAATTTCCAAATCTGTGTTCATACTTAATTTCAGAATTTTCAACAAATTCCGATAAACCGTTTAGTTGGAAATATTTCTTTAATAAATACCTTCTATATGTTTGTTTTTCTAAGTATCCAGCAAATAGATTTCTCTCTCTCTTTTTTTTTTTTTTAAATAAATAAATCAACCATGAGATCCGCACTGAACCTTAAGCTACTTGGTATGTGCAGTGGAAGGGGATCTGCGTTTAATTTATAATTAAAGGTGAAATTTTCTTAACATAGAATTGCAATGAAACTCTTGATACATTTCTTAATTACAAAAGAATTTATATTTTCCTTTGCATTATTTTTTTCGGTTTCCTCAATATCTTTTTCCTAAACGTTTTCTCTTCTTTTAGTAGGATCAGTTCTTTCTTGTTTTTTGGTAATATCGGATATATAGGCTGGTAAGATCGAAAAAATGCACGGGATAGCATTCGGTTCTAATTTATAATGCTTTCTTTTTACAGTTAAAAGTGCCCCATCTGATTTTAAAACAGCATCGTCTTTTAAAAGATCTTCATCTCGAAAATGCTCAATACAAACATACGCATTTTTTCCTGGGGACCAATTTTTTCTTGGAATATTTTTAGTCCATTCGGCCCGCTTTTCTTCGTTTTTTGGGAAAAGTGAAAACTTTTACATTTTCTCCTCTTTTGTAATTAGCCTGTGACGCAGCAAACGGAAGCATGGTGATTGCTAGAACAAAAGAACAGAAATCAATAAAACTAACGCAAAATACGGCAATTTTATATTTTTATGGACTCTATAGCTTAATAACTATTATCAAGTATGTCGTATTAAGAATAGAGATTGCTGACTTACCATTAGTATCCAAAAAAGGCACAAAACATCTTAGTTTCTTCTACTTTTCCGTATGATTCTAATGCTTTTAACGGAGAAAAGTCCATCCTCTCTTGTGATGTCACAACACCTCCACGCGTTCAGTACCCAGGCTCGCCTTGTAATTGTCTACTCTCCCCCTCCCTTCCCGGGGGCTCCGTTCCAACTTAGTCTAATTGTCTACTAATTTAATTTCAATTATGCAGTTTCCAGTATAAATTTAACCCTGGCCAAATTACTCAGACAGCATATGTTTAAATTTTTAATATTTAAATGCTTTTAAGTATGATTAATATGATGTAAAGAAACAAAATAGTTCTGTAAACTTTTTGGTTTAAAGTATTTTAATACATCTCTTTTAAAGTTACAAAAATATTTCAAAGAACACAAGAAACACAGTATTACCAATGGATGGATTTTAAAGATATGTTCATTAAGATCTTTTTAATGAACAAATAATTGAATGCACTGCCAACTGCCATGAGCTTTGGCGACATATTTCAAGTATAATTATTGCATTTCAAGAAATAATTTAGCCATTTTGCAACCACTATTTCAAATCTTTGTTTTTAAATAACAATGAACATTTCTCTTAAATGAAGACATCATAATTCGGAAAAAATTGCAAAGCTAACAAACTGAAAATTAAAAAATATTTATTCATAATCACAAAATCTTATAAAGTACTATAATCAGTGAAGTTTAAACTACAAATACTTACAAAAATGTTATACATTTAATTTGTGTAATAACAAGAAAAATATTTTAAATAAACATTTACTTGTAGAACTGCTAAAACTTTGCTTTTAACAAAATATTTATAAAATTATCAGTTAATATGTTTATTAAAAAAACTCTTGTGCATTACTAATTATTTATTTAATAAACAACTCACTACCCAATCTAGCACTTAGGCTTTAAAATTCAGTGAGTTCTTTAAAAGAGCTTACACAATTGCATTACACTCAGTGTCAGATTAATTTACCAACTATGCAACTACATGCCCATAAATAAAACATTAACAACACATTCTAATTATGTAAATACTATGTTGGTACTTAACAATGACAAAGCAACCATAACCTCTTTGGTAGATAAAAGTTGTGTGATCACAAGGTGCTTATTGTAGGGAAAAGGGCAATTCTTACCCATTAGCATTTGTTTCTGTCAAAGTATTAAGTGTCTGCTTCAATTCAAGAAGTATGTGCAAGCATAAATTGCTGCCAAGTTGCATTTTAAATAAGTTGATATAATCAGTATAACAAAAGAATATAAGTGGTAGTATTCATATACATTTTAAACAGTTCTAATATAAAAGAAAATATTTTAAATTACAGAATAATGTAAATCAAGGTTCCCATGCTATTACAGGGGGTAAAAACTAAATTGATACAAAATTAAATTTAATGCTTCTTAAATGAATGATTTAAAGAAGTATAAAATTTTTATTTACAATCATCTGTGAGGCCATTTTCAAAGTCACAATTAAAGAGGCAATACTTTTGCTAATGTTATGCAGTATCAACTGCCATACAGAAGCAGCAATTTTGGGCACATGAAAACTGTAAATGCATTTAAAGCAATCAATATAATTATCTGCAATTCTCAACATCCATCTTAAAGAACACAGAGTGCAGTTTAGATACAAGAAAGTATTCAGCAAATATTATACCCAAGGAAACCCATTATCAAATATCCAAAAATATAATTATCTAAAGAAAAGCATTCAACAATTCTGGAACAAATAGTACCACCATAGGAATAAGTTTCTCTGACTATGTTCTTAGTTAAAATTCTTTCATATACACAAAACCATATCAACAAACATATATAAGGCATAAAAATGTGTGGCTTTAATTTGGTCCAGAAATAATGAGATTCTGCATTGTGAAGTCCATCTTGGTTCATAAAAACTTTTCAGGAGTTTATCTCACACAAGGGCACATTTTTGAAGACCATCTCTTTTAGAGAAAGTGAGATTATGAATGACATGCTTTATGAAAGAAGTCAGGCACTAAGTGTCTCAATTGCTCTCTACTGTCCTCGAACGGAGAGTTCGAGCTGTACCTGTAAAATAAAATAGAAAACCAATTACTCATTTTCAAAATAAGAAAATATTGTGGTGGAAAAATCAGTTTTGACCATTCTTAAATTTACTTTGACAAGTTTCTGCATTACGTATGAACTGTGTATGTATGTTCTATTATGACCCACTGTGAATCCATTTTGACTAGTTTTGTGATAATGTCTATATGTACATATGAACATATGTATGCAACTTGCTTAACTAAAAAATAATTAGCAGTAGAATTTTGAAATTTTATATATATGTTCAATATCTAGTTGTGCACATCCCTTTGATTACAATTAACTGAATAGTTATTTACAGTGTCATCCAAAAGATTTTCAATACAATAAGCTTCATGGGCATATTCAATACATTAAGGATATAGGGTCAATCATTATTTGGATCACATTCAAAATCCTGCAACTTTTATATTGCCCAATTGGGCAACAAAATATTTCCAAAACTGACCCAGCAAGGAACAATCTAAAAGTAGGATGAGGCGATCACACCTCTCTTGAGCACACTTAAAACCACTATAAACCCATGCAAGGGCATATTTAACCCTTTAATGTGCAGTGTTCCCGCTCTGAGATCACCAAACTCTGACGTTTTGACTGTTGCCAGTCACGAAGAATAGATTTGATTTCTATAAAAATAGATGCGGGTGACATAGCTCCACGAGAATCTTCATTTTTTACAGGAAATGACGTGCTAAAAAGTGTCACGATTCTTTTTAACAGCACTGACATCTGCTGAAAAATGGAAGAATGCGAGAACAGCTGGATAGATTGCCCAATGCTGAAAAAAGGGCAGCCGTTGCCATCACTCGACTTAACTACCAGCCTGAGGCTGTCAGGAGAAATTACTCCTTTATGGAACATATTGAACTATTGAACAAAAATAGATTTTAAAAAAGGATTCATGGGAGGAATAAACTAATTATTATTATTTGATAAACTTGAATATAAAGAATTAGAAAGTGCATTAACCTTTAAGGTGCAACCCTTTCCCAATGCTGAAAAAAGGGCAGCCGTTGCCATCGCACGACTTAACTACCAGCAAGATGGCAAATGATCGAAACGTTTCAGTAGGGTGCCCACAGATCTAGAGACCCGATTTTTGACGACAACTGGCTGTGCTCGCGCGCAGCAGGTGTCGTGTTCTCGTGTTCTTCCATCTTTCAGCAGATGTCAGTGCTGTTAAAAATAATCGTGACCATTTTTTACGGAAATGAACGTGCTAAAAAGTAAAGGATTCTCGTGGTGCTATGTCACTCGCAACTATTTTTATAGAAATCAAATTTATTCTTCGTGACTGGCAACAGTCAGAACATCAGAGTTTGGTGTTCCCAGAGCGGGAACACTGCGCATTAAAGGGTTAAGAGTTTGTTATTACATTTCTCTTTAATTTGCACAAGAGGGAAAATCAATGAAGTAACTGACTTTTATTTATCTACTAGCTGAAGTACCCGTTCTTCGCACGGGAATGAATGGACTTTTTGATATTACGATTTGTGGTGATTACTATTTATTGTAATAAAGAGATATAGCAAAATGGATATCGCTTTATATTGTGTTCAATAACCATGCATACCGAATTTCAAGGCAATCGTTTGTACGGTGCAGAAGGTCATGCGGCGTAGCGCAATCTAGTGGCGAGTTTTAGCAAAACGGATACGGCGGAAATATTCTTCGCATTCAGATATCGATGAATACGAAATTTCAGGACGATCGGCTGGACAGCCCTGTGAAGTTCATGTGTTGACGCGACATCTAGTGGCAAATTATATAGGAAAATGGATAGCGCCAAACTCTTCCCTGTGTTCAAATATCTATGTATACCTATTTTCATAGCGATCAGTTGCACAGTCAAGAAGTGATGCACTGCAGCGCGATCTAGTGGTTAATTAAAGTAATGATTTGCTACAGTGCCGTCAAGTGGCGAGTTATAGCAAAATGGATAACGCCAAAATATTCTCATTGTTCAAATAGCTATGTATACTGATTTTCATAGCGACCGTTTGAATGGTCAAGAATTTGGCCTGCTGCAGCGTCATCTAGTGGCGAGTTAAAATAATAATGCATTGCAGTGGCATCTAGTGGTGAGTAACATCAAAAGGAACACAGTTAGAATATATTCTTCGTGCTGAAATGTGTAAGTATAAGAAATTTTATGCCGGTCGGTCGAACGGTATAGAAGTTGATGCGTTGCAGCGCCATTTAGCGGCAAGTTACAGCAAAATGGATAGTGAAAAATATTCTCCGTGTTCTAATATCCGCGTGTACCAAATTTCATCGAAATCGGTTGGACGATATTCGCATAGTAAACGGCTAAACGGAATAGAATTCGACGTTCTGCTGCGCCACCTAGTGGCAAGTTAGAGGAAAACGGATAGCATAAAAAGCTTCTCAATGATAAAAGACTTAGGTGAACCAAATTTCATGGTGCAACGGTGCTAGAGTTTTTCAACCTCATACACACATACCAACATTCATTTTTATCTATAACCAGTGTCATTATATATCCCAGTCTCAAATAAAATCCAGTTTCAAATCTAAGCCTCGCCAAAGTGCCAACATACGCCATTGTGCAAGCGTTTTTTCAGGAAATCATTCGAAGCATTGACTTAGCAGCAATCAATATGGGAAATGGTTCGACCGCGAAAAAGTAAAGCAAGCCTTTATTTCAAAAGTGGAATCCCTTAATACAGCCGAAATTTTTAAAATTATCAACTATAACGTGTTTTATTCATCGTTACTCCGATGTAGTAAATGAGAAGATTTCAATTTTCTGAAATTTGGCGGAATTCCCCCAACTTAAATCAATGTACTCATTTGGCGAGAATTCTGGAGATAGATCGCTTGAAATCCCTTAACAACTGCATTATTTCTTCACGGATCATTAAAATTTAACGCTGTATTCTAATAAAACCTTTACACTTGTTTTCAAAAATCTATTTCCTTAAGCTCTCAATAAATTGCGCCAAGCCGAAATCTGTGCAAACCGCTAGAACTCACTTTCTCAAAATCGGCATTTGAGCCATTTTATTTTTTCGCCAAACTAAAAAAAATTACCTATTAGCCTCGGAAATCTTCAATTCTTATTGTTTTGCGTATAAAACATTTCATTCCTGCTCCGATTTCCCATGCACACGATATTATAATTTAAAAAAAATAACCTTACGAATATAAACTAACAAAAAAAAAAATCATTATTATTCTTTTATTTTTACTTTGAGAATTTAAAACATCTTATTCGGCAAAATCGCCAGACATGGCAACCACGATCCTTATTTCACACTTTTTTCACTACAGGGGTTACAATTACGGAAAGCTTTTTGCGTGGAGAACATAAAAAATCTCTTAAATTCTGGGAACGGGTGTGGACTTTCAAAGTTTTTAAAGTGGACTATGATTTAATTCTATATTATTTTACGTATCTGTGCAAAATTTTCAGGCTGATATGTCCCATTTTTTGTGGATTTGTATACAACTCAAATCCACAAACAAACAAACAAATAAACAAACAAACAGAATTTCATTTTTATTTATAAGACTAGCAATCAAATCTTAAAATTATGTATGGGAAAAGGAAAAATTATTTGAAGCTCTCTGAAATTTAAAATTGTTTTTAAAAAATTATGAGAGTAAAATCAAGTATTATAGTGACAAATTTATTTTTTACGAAGTTAACAGAGAAAATTTGGTGGCTTACACGATTTTGTTTTATTTAACCAGTCGTTATTTTATTTTACATCTCCCGTTATCGGGAGGGTGGGGGGTACTGTTTTTGCCTGAATTACAACAGCATAAACATTTTACTTGTTGAAAAATAAGTCGTGTTAAATTTGTGGAGTTTGTTTTTAAGGAAAATTGAAAAAGGGTTACAACTTAAAATACCTTTTAATTTACTAATTAAAAAGTATTTTAATTCTTGCATAACAGGTGGATTTAGAAATTTTCTAAGTATCTTTTGTTTGCCGATGATCAGAAATTATTTAAAAAGATACGGTATGTTAACGATATTGGTCTTTTACAAAGTGATCTTAATAGTTTACAAATCAGTGGTGCATCAACAACAAATTATTCCTTAATATTATGAAATGCAGCATTTTTATTTATTTTCGTAAATCTCAAACTTTAAAATTTATTCTTATCTTATTAATGATCTTCCTTTATTTCGTTCTGATTCTAGAATTGACTTGGGTGCTGCTTTTGACGTTAAACTTGACTTTTCTTTCCATATCAACAACACCATTTTTAAAGCTAATTAAAAACCTGGTTTTCTTAAGAGTAAAACTAAAGATTTTCTAACCTAAAAGAATAAAAGTCTTACACTTCAGTTCGATTCGATCTAATCTAGACTATTGAAGTCTTATTTGGGATCCCTATTATAAAAATAAAATCAAAATTCTTGAACGGGTGCAGACTCAGTTTGCACGTTATACTACAAAAGTAATGTTATTCATATTCAGGATATTTCTTCATCTTACTTGAGAAATATTTTTAATCTTCCTAGTTTAAATTTCCGTCGTAATCTATTTTGTTAATTTTTTTAATAAAGTTGTCAATAATATGGGTAACTGTAGTGATATTCTTCAGAGTATTTGTGTAAATGTGCCAAACAGGTCTCTTTATTAATTTTTACATTATTAATTTTTCACTATATAAGTTTTACAAAATTTTTTACAAGTTTTCCGTGGACTTAGTTATTTTTAACGTTAAGTGCATTGAACTTTTACATTCATAATATGTTATGTATTTTATCTCTGTCATATTTTGTCTTTTGTATTCTGTCTTTGAAAGTTACAATTTCCAATTTTTAACATGCGCTCAAAGTATTTGTTGTTCTAGAACTTATATTTATTATTTTCAAAAAAAAGTATTTCATCTAGCAAAATTCAACAAAAATCATACACTTTTTACACTGTGAATGACTAAATTAATATTTTGACCTTAGAGCTAAGATGCCAAGTATCCGCTCTGTTGTGAGACATTAAAATAAAAACAAGTATAACATCTAAAAAATAAGGAAAACTTATTTCAAATTACTTCAACGAAAAATTATTTGTATTGTAAAATAGTCGAGTTTGCGACTTCTGGTCAAATATAGAAGATACTGCCAAGCTGGATTCATTTTTGGAAAATCATTTTTTTTTTTTTTTGGGGTGGGGAGCTAAGCTTATCAATAAATCGCTAAAAGTTGCCAACTTTGGCGACTTTAGACGCATGAGTAGAAACAGCGCTACCGTCAACATTTTAGGCAATGGTTTAAAACAAGTTTTTTCCCAATTTTTCTAATTATAATATCATAGTAAAATTGTAAAGTTTAGTAATTTCTATCAATTGTATCAATTATGATATCAATAATGATAAATGATGATATCATTTTATCATCAAATGTAGAAGATATTGCCAAGCTGGATATTCAGTTTTCAGAGCTTATTTCTTGGCGCTAAACTTCGCAACAAATCGCCCAAAGGGGCCAACCTTGGCGGCTTTTGACTTACAAATCGTCACTTTTTTACTGGCAACACTTTAGGCAATGGTTTACTAACATGGCTTTATCCAATTTTCCGAATGAAAATATCATCAGAACCTGACCAAGTTGCTTTATTGCTGAGATTCGTCTGTATTGAAAAACATCTATGAACGTTTATATCAGATATATATGAATCACTTCGAAGAGTCCTGGGGTTAAGGGTTTGGAGAGACGCATAGCAAAAACTCTTTAAAGATACCAAACACCAGCTTTTCAAAGCTCCTGCAGTGGCCAATTATTCTATAAAAACTGAAAAGCAAATGGTAAAAGTAAAGTTTAGGGTAAACAATAGCGTATGATTGGCGTTTCATGAAATCCGCAGTCAAACTGAATTCTGACAGAGTACTAAGGACTGGGCGTTAAGTGGGCTGTTGAAAAATTCCACAGGTATCTGATCGGACGAAAATTCAATATAGGAATGTACCACAAACTGCTAGAGTCAACTTCTCTACAAAATGAAAGTTAGCTATTTATTGTACTGCAGTCTTTCAGCAGCAGTGTCGCCGCTACCAGTAACGGTGCCCTGTATCAGTTTCAATGCCGGACCTCCCTAGTGCCTATCAGGGAGTTTTTGGGCTACACTTTTCCAACTGTAATGCTTGCCGCTAAACTGGTTTTCGAGCATATTGCTCATGCTCACGTTTAGCGGATGTTAGCGTAGCACGCTATTTCTCAAGTGTAGCGGATGCTGATTACGGTAAACCTTATTCATAACCAAGATGGCGGACAAGCGAGTGCCATCTAATATTACTAATATAATGCGCTAATAAATGAAGCCGACAAAGGAACAAAATTTACTATAAAAGTTCACTTATTAAATTACAGGAATTTTTAGTCCGAAATCTTGACGAAAGTAATATTGGATGCCTTTATTTATTGAATATCGTACACACATATCACGTTTTTGCAATCAATTACTATACTTATTTCTTTGGTATCGACCTCTGGTGGCAGAAAGTAATTTTTTTATATCCCCCCCCCCCCCATGAATTTTTTTTTCGTATTTGCATTGCATTGCTTTTAAAAAATATCGTATAAAATTTTAAACAAAATGAATTTATAGAGGTAACTAGCTGAAGTACCCGTTCTTCGCACGGGAATGAATGGACTTTTTGATATTAATATTTGTTGTGATTACTATTTATTGTAATAAAGAGATATAGCAAAATGGATATCGCGTTATATTGTGTTCAATAATCATGCATACTGAATTTCAAGGCAATCGTTTTTACGGTGCAGAAGGCGATGCGGCGTAGCACAATCTAGTGGCGAGTTTTAGCAAAACGGATACGGCAAAAATATTCTTCGCATTCAGATATCGATGTATACGAATTTTCATGACGATCGGCTGAATAGTCTTGAAGTTCATGTGTTGACGCGACATCTAGTGTCAAGTTATAGGAAAATGGATCGTGCCAAACTCTTCCCCGTGTTCAAATATCTATGTATACCTATTTTCATAGCGATTATTCGCACAGTCAAGAAGTGATACACTGCAGGGCCATCTAGTGGTTAATTAAAGTAATGATTTGCTACAGCGCCGTCATGTGGCGAGTTATAGCAAAATGTATAACGCCAAAATATTCTCATTTTTCAAATAGCTATGTATACTGATTTTCATAGCCACCGTTTGAATGGTCAAAAATTTGGCCTGCTGCAGCGTCATCTAGTGGCGAGTTAAAATAATAATGCATTGCAGTGCCATCTAGTGGTGAGTAACATCAAAAGTAACGCAGTTAGAATATATTCTTCGTTCTCAAATGTGTAAGTATAAAAAATTTTATGCCGATCAGTCGAACGGTATAGAAGTTGATGCGTTGCAGCGCTATTTAGCGGTAAGTTACAGCAAACGGATAGTGAAAAATATTCTCCGTGTTCTAATATTCGCGTGTACCAAATTTCATCGAAATTTGTTGGACCATATTCGCATAGCAAACGGCTAAACGGAATAGAATTCGACGTTCTGCTGCGCCACCTAGTGAAAAGTTAGAGGAAAACGGATAGCATAAAAACCTTCTCCATGATAAAAGACTTAGGTGAACCAAATTTCATGGTGATCGGTGAAACGGTGCTGGAGTTTTTCAACCTCCTACACACATACCAACATTCATTTTTATCTATAACCAGTCTTATTATACGTATATACCAGTCTCAAGTAAAATCCAGTTTCAAATCTAAGCCTCGCCAAAGTGCCAGCATACGCCATTTTGCAAGAGTTTTTTCAGGGAATCATTCGAAGCATTGACTTAGCAGCAATCAAAATGGGAAATGGTTCGACCGCCAGGCATTTATTTGAAAAGTGGAATCCCTTAATACAGCCGCATTTTTTAAATTATCAACTATAGCATGTGTTATTCATCGTTACCTCGATGTACTAAATGCGGAGATTTCAATTTTCTGAAATTTGGCGGATTTCCCCCAAGTTAAATCAATGTACTCAATTGGCGAGAATTCTGAAGCTACATCGCTTGAAATGTCCTAATAACTGCATTATTTCTGCATGGATAGTTAAAATTTAATGCTGTATTCTAAGAAAACCTATACACTTGTTTTCAAAAATGCTATTCCCTTAAGCTCTCAGTAAATTGAGCCAAAAAGCCTAAAACTGTGCAAACCGCTAGAACTCACACTCTAAAAATCGGCCTATCAGCCATTTTATTTTTCGCCAAACTAAAAAAATTGCATATTAGTCTCGGATATCTTCGATCCTCATTGTTTTGCGTATAAAACATTTCATTCCTGCTCTCATTTCTTATGCGCACACGATATTATAATTAAAAAAATAACCAAAAAAATAAACTAAAAAAATCATTATTATTCTTTTATTTTTACTTTAAGAATTTAAAACATTTTATTCGGCAAAATCGCCACACATGGCAACCAAGATGCTTATTTCACACACTTTTTTCACTACAGGGGTTAATATTACGTGAAGCTTTCTGCGTGGAGAACATAAAAAATCTCTTAAATTCCGGGAACGGAAATTAAGGGAACCCTTCAGGAGGAAAACGTTTTTAAGTGGAGTTTCAAAGTTTTAAAGTGGACTATCATTTATTCTATATTATTTTACATATCTGTGTAAAATTTCAGGCTGACAGGCCATTTTTGTGGAATTGTATACTACCCAAATCAACAAATTGACAAACATAATTTCATTTTTATTTATAAGATAACCTACGCTTGTTTTTAAAAATACCCTCTCATTAAAGTGCGCCAAGCGCTAGAATCATAGAAAATCTGACACACTTTCAGATTTTTAAATACGCACTAAAGTGCTATATATAAAAAGAGTTATAATCCATGGGTCTTCCCTATTTTCGTTCCTTCTTTCATTAAGTTGGAAAGTATCATTATTCATGAGTGTGATTAAACAAAATTAAAATTGATATTTCTAACATCCTTTTTTCTGGATGTAATACATTAGATGCAGAAAAGCTGCTCTGAAAAATGCACAATTCCAACTGAATGAAAATTTCAAAAACTTATACGCAGGTGTATTCATAACCCAAATAGCAGACAATTAAATTACGATAAATAGCGCCAAGCGTTAGAATCCTCCTCAAAATCGCGAGAATGCTGAAGATAGATCGCTTGAAATCCCTTAATAACTGCATTATTTTCGCAGGGATCATTAAAATTTAACGCTGTATTCTAATAAAACCTTTGTACTTGTTTTCAAAAATCCGTTTCCTTAAGCTCTCAATAAATTCGCCAAGCCGGAAACTGTGCAAACCGCTAGAACTCACTTTCTCGGCATTTGAGCCATTTTATTTTTTCGCCAAACTAAAAAATTTTAACATATTAGCCTCGGAAATCTTCAATTCTTATTGTTTTGCGTATAAAACATTTCATTCCTGCTCCGATTTCCCATGCACACGATATTATAATTAAAAAAAATATAACCTTACGAATATAAACTAACAAAAAAAATCATTATTATTCTTTTATTTTTACTTTGAGAATTTAAAACATCTTATTCGGCAAAATCGCCACACATGGCAACCACGATCCTTATTTCACACTTTTTTCACTACAGGGGTTACAATTACGTAAAGCTTTTTGCATGGAGAACATAAAAAATCTCTTAAATTCCGGGAACGGGTGGACTTTCAAAATTTTAAAGTGGACTATGATTTATTCTATATTATTTTACATATCTATGCAAAATTTCAGGCTGATAGGTCCATTTTTGTGGATTTGTATACAACTCAAATCCACAAACAAACAAACAAATAAACAAACAAACAAACAAACAAACAAACAGAATTTCATTTTTATTTATAAGATAAGATTAGCTGAAATTTCAGACTCCGGCTCCAACTTTAATAATATCGCTCGGGCTTTCAAAATTGAGCCCGATCTCATCTTTAGTATGCAAGCCAAACTTCACATACTAAGATGAAAAACAAAATGAGTTTGATGATGTGTTTTGTTTTTGTTATACTAAGTTCCCAATTTGCCTTTGATAAATTTCTGAGTAATTCATCCCATGCAAAAACCTTAAAGAGGGAATATTTCACTTCTGCTTACCTTGAAACACTTGAACTCCGCCTTTGTTCTTGCTAGGTGAATTGGGACTACTATCTTTATACTGTAAATAACAAAAGCAAATTAACTATCACAAGTGCATGCACAGTTCATTTTTTCATGAAAAAGCGAGAAATTTTAAGCAAATTGATACTATAGAATAAAAATTCACCAATTGATAACTTAAATGTACTGAACTTACTGAAAATACAATTAATAATTTTTTTTAGAATTTCCTAAATCCCTATATTTTAATTTAAAAAATTTATAAAGGATAAACTGTTCATTTCATTGTTCCCCCCCCCCCCCGTTCTGTCTAACACTTCAAATAAAATAAGTCAAAATGAAATTAACATAGCAATTGAATACAATTTAGTAAATAATTCATACAGTGAAATATTTTTCATTAGTAATTTTGTACATTGTTATTGTATAAAATACTGCAGTTCCATGCATTTAAGCACATTAAAAATTTAAAAGATTCATAACTTACTTCATCTTCATTGAGTGGTTCTTCTAAAAAAAGAATTTAAAAATTTAGATAGTGCAAGGATATTTTATTTGCATAAATAAACTACAATCAGTATATTTATGAAAATTCAACTAAAAACAAACGAAAAAATGTTACAAATAAACTTAAAATATCATGCTTTTTCCAGTAAGGGGGGGGGGGGGGAGTGATTCTCTAAACACTGAAAATTGCTGTAAAAGCAATTTTTTAATAACTTGTATTGATAGAACAAGCATATAATTCAGATTATTTATTTTAATTTCATTAATGTGCCTTTGTAGGAAAAAAATGCATATTAGTGTGTTTAATTTTAGAAATGTATTTATTTTTAACATAGACACAGCTTATAAAACTACAATAAATAAGATTAAATTAACTTTTAGCTAATCAAAAACCACACCCATAGGGCAAAAATAGGAAGCAAAGAAATTATTGACATATTTAGAGAAGGGAATTCAGTATCTCTGGAATTTTTTTTTTTAGTGGGTTGTGTGTGTTACATAAAAAGTATTAAAACTTTTAAATTCATTTAGTTAAAAATAAAAAAAATCGGTGTAGTTTAGAGATTGAGATTAAAATAGAAAAATCAGAAGATAGATGTTAAAAAAAAATACAGGATTGTCAAAGGGAAACTATGTGAATGCAGTAATTAAATAAAAGGCCTAGAGAAGCTGTGTAGAAGGATCGCCTTTCTATTATACTATGATTTACAATTTAATGAAAATAGTCATACTAGTAGAGGTTTCATCTACCACAAAGACAGCAACAGGTTATGAAAAATATCTTGATTGATAGATCATGGTATAATGCTTTTAAGTACTTTTAACACTATCAACATCGTAAACTAAATAAATTCAAATAAATACCAAGAAATCAAGAAGTAATCTAAAGCTATATTAAATTGAAGCTATACTCAACAGCAGAAGTTAAATCAGTATGTTTTTATTTTAATTCTAATATTTTTTCCCTTTTAACAGCTAAGAAAAATTGTCTGTTTAAAAGTTCCCCCCCCCCCTCCCTCTTGCTCTTTCAAGCAGTGTATTTTTGATACAAACACTAAGTTCTGAAAATATTTCAAAATAATTTCTGCGGACTCATTGAAATAATTTTGCATGTTTGTAACATTTAAATGCATATTTTTTTTTAAAACAGCATCATCAGTGTCCATTAGAGATGAGTTCGGGCTCATTTTTTTGAAGTCCGAGCCCGAGCAATATTATTTAAATCGGAGCCCGACCCGAATTTCAGCTAAAGATAAATAAAATTCAATTACTTCATTGATAGAATACAATAAATTTTGCCGTTTGTGCAAATTAAAGAAATATAGTTGCAAACTCTCAATGCGCTTTCTAATTCTTTATATCCATGTTTATCAAATAATGCCCGATCTCATGACTAACTAACTAAGCAATATAAGCCGCCGTTCTGAAATACCCAAAGAGCTTCACGTACCTTCAGGCGCCCGTGCCGCTATTTTTTAATGATTATGTCATTTTATCTCCCCCCCCCCTTTATTGAAAATTGTCCGAAAAATGTGCCCCAAAAAAGCGACATAAAAGTATGCGACATAATTTTACATATATTTAAATACTATTAGTTCACAACAGCTTTAATCTATTGTTACACTATTTCATAAGCCCTAGAATATGCTTCACATGTATATTTCTATAAATAGGTTACACTCATAAAAATTTCAACATAGGGTTGCCAGGCGAAATACACGAAAGATGAGAGATAAAATGACATAGTCCATTAATATGGTTTGAGTATGGCAATAATGAAACTAAAAAATTTGGGGGGTTCAGAGGAGTCGCCCCTGACGAGGCTCGAACAGCCGATTTTTTTTTTATACGTATTTTTATTTTTCCCATGAATCATTTTTTAAAATCTGTTTCAAGGAGCATGTTCAATAAAGGAGAAATTTTTCACGAGCCCGAGCCCGCACGCAATTGTGAATTACAAAGCCCGAGCCCGGTTCGGGCTGAGCCCGTCTCATCTCTAGTGTCAATCTATTACAAAACTATCTAGTGAATGAAAATAATTACATTGCAGCTGTGATACTCCATTTTAAAAGTTCTTCCAATAGAGAAACTTCAATTAATAATACAGATTATCAATTCGATATACGAGTTTCCATCTGTTATACCTAATGCCAAGAAACAAAAATAATAATGCCAACTAGGATAATTAAGTGCTGTTTTATTTAGAAAAAATGAGTTATTCAGACTTGTTCATTAGAAGTTTCGCTGTACTTTGAGAAGAAATCACAATCTGGGGTCCATCAAAACCTTAACACTTTCAAAATTCAAGAACTTTTTTTTTACAAATTCTTTACATATATAAAATTTAAATATTCTGAATCAATAGTTGCATTCACATATAAAAAGCGATTTAGAAATGCATACCTGGAGGATGACAAGAAGTAGCTACTGCTACAATGAATTGACACATTGCATCTAACAACGTGAATCTAGATAGGAGTTCTCCACTCTGGAAAATAAAAATAGTTTACTTGCAAAATATTTCATTTATAGGATGATAAATCTACTTATGTAATGCAACTAAATATATGTTTTACTGGGAGTAATGAGACCTGTATCATTAACCTTAACCCTTTATAACGCGCAGTGTTCCCGCTCTGGGAACACCCAACTCTGATGTTTTGACTGTTGCCAGTCACGAAGAATAGATTGGATTTCTATAAAAATAGTTACGGGTGACATGGCTCCACAAGAATCCTTTACTTTTCAGCACGTCATTTCCCGTAAAAGAAAAATTGTCACGATTATTTTTAACAGCACTGATGTCTGCTGAAATATGGAAAAATGGGAGAACGGCTGGATAGATTGTCCAATGCTGAAAAAAGGGCAGCCGTTGCCATCGCTCCACTTAACTACCAGCAAGATGGCGGACGATCGAAACGTTCGTCGCGTGCCACAGATCTAGAGACCCTTTTTTTGACGACAGCTGGCTGTGCACAGCCAGCTGTCGTCAAAATACATATGTTTGAATACATATCTTTTAGAAACATATGTTGAAATACATATGTTTTAGAGCTTATACAGATCTATTCTGAAAGTCAAAAGAAGCAGCCCTAACAGTAACAGCTCTTCCTCCTACACAAATTCACTTGGAAAGACTATTTTAAGCTCTGTATTTTTCTTTTTTTTTTTCCCTATAGAATCTATTAATTTTTTTTTATTTAAAAAATAATCTATGTATATGTTTACACATGTTAATACATGTGTGTATGTTTACATATATATGAGGGAATCAGAGTCTGAGTCATTAAATTTAAAATACCTGGTTTCAAAGTTGGAGTCTGTCATTTACCCTACAGACTCCACAACCCTCATAAAAATATCCTGAAGTATTATACTGATTCTTATTATCGTCTTTTGCTTCTAATTTCAGATTGAATCATTCAGTTTGTTAAAATACCCTGAAAATAATATCTGATCACATATAATTAATGTAGTGAATACGCTTTTCAGACACATCTTTAAAAAAATTTGCGCATTCCCCCCCCCCCCCATGAAGGATTAACCTTATTCCATTTCTTTGTTGCTTTCTAAGATAAAAAATTAAACACTGCTCTTTGTGTCACATACCGTGAAAATCAGTTTCATGTGGTCATAAGTTACATCTTCAAATGTTTCAATCGTTCTCCAAGAGCTCAGGACCGTCTTAAGATACCAAATAATTTTAATGAGCTGGTGGATTGTCTGGTTAAGCAAGCAGCCCAACAATTAAAAAACATAGATCTCTCCATCCCATCCCATTATCCAATATGAAATACAAACTAAAAGTATCTATGTTAACCTTTTGAGGCGCAACCCTTTCCCAATGCTGAAAAAAGGGCACCCGTTGCCATCGCTCGACTTAACCACCAGCAAGATGGCGGACGATCGAAACGTTCATCGCGTGCCACAGATCTAGAGGCCCTTTTTTGACGCAGCTGGCTGTGCGCGGGCACAGCCAGCTGCGTCAAAAAAGGGCCTCTAGATCTGTGGCACACGATGAACGTTTCGATCGTCCGCCATGTTGCTGGTAGTTAAGTCGAGCGATGGCAACGGCTGCCCTTTTCTCAGCATTGGGCAATCTATCCAGCTGTTCTCGCATTCTCCTATTTTTCAGCAGATGCCAGTGCTGTTAAAAAGAATCGTGACCATTTTTTACGGGAAATGACGTGCTAAAAAGTAAAGGAATTCACGTGGAGCTATGTCACCCGCAACTATTTTGAGAGGGCCAAATCGCTTCCAAGGCTGGTATACATTTTTGTTCTTCCCAAAAGTCATGGGTACTTTTCTTCTTCCATAGAAATTTATATTTTTACTTTCCAAACCACGGTCCTTTTTTTTTCTAATTTTTAACAAAAATAAACAAATTATCTTTCTAATACCATAAACAAGAAAATTCCCTGTATTGTTATGCATTAGACTGTTCCCTCATTTCTAATTTTTCACATAAAAAAATCGCTGTCTTCTTTGACTACCTGTATTCTGAAAAAGACAAACTTATTATCCAAACTTTATTGTATTTACGAATTATCGCAAAACCAAACATCACATATTGCCACCTTTGCCTCCAACTTTACCTGATGGGGGCTCCTATTTCTAAGATATCTCGCAATAATTATCACAACAAACTAAATTCTAAATTTTTTCTTATAAGTACGTTTCTCTCATACACGTTTTTTTTTTTTTTTTTTTTTCCCAAAATTTAACTATAAGTGCTCATGTGTTCTTCATATACTGCATTTTTGTACCCTCAAAATTTTATTGTAAGTGTTCAGGTGTTCTTCTATGCACCTATTTATGTATTTGTATATTCAATTTTTTTTTTTTTTTTTTAGCTCTGTAGGAGTACAAAGAATGAAATCAGTACATTGGCAATAGCATAGAAAGCAAAGTGATAATATCTGTGCATTGTTAAAAGATTACAGGTTAAATAATAACAAAGTGAGAAGTAAAATCGACAATTGAGAAACATTTTCATTTTCAAAATTAAGTTTCGTTCTAGTTGAATGAGCTTTTCAAGTGAAGAAGTCATTCCCTAACCTTTAGTTAAATTTTGTTTGACTCACTGTACGTATTTTAACATTATGCCCCAAGAAAATTTTGCAAATTATAAAAAAGCAAATGGACCTTTTTTTAAGTTTTAAAATTTATTCAATTTTTTCAAAAACTCTGGATATTTATTGTTTCAGTCATTGCTGATCATGTTGCTAAATTCCATTATATCCTCTTAAGCCAAATTTGAGGGATTCGAAAACAAAAATTTATGCAATTTTCACAAAATCTCAATATTTATGAAATATTTAAAAAAAATTCTGGCATATATAGTTTTGCCATCTAACATAATTCCAAATTTTTCAATTTCATAGCCATTTTTCAGGGATGGAACAAACAAATATGTACTCAATTTTCTCAAAATCTATACAACATTTTGAAGTATTTCGACATCTATTAGTTTGAGTGACCTACTGAGAAGATACTAAATTTTATTTCATTTGCTTCAATGGTTTATATACGGACAAATATTTTCATATTTTCAATAAATTTTCAGTGTCTCAAAATTCAATCAAAAATTAAAAAAATTCTACACTTATAAATTAAGTTGGATGACTACCTTATCCACCAAATTTCATCCCATTAGCTTTATTCGTTAATACATGCCGAGCAACAAATATTTACACATTTTGAAACGATTTTTGCGAAATCTCAAAATCTAATCAATTTTTTTTTCTTTTTAAAGTCGACGCCAATAGCTTAAGTTGAGTGACCACCTGTCATGTCACCAAATTTCGTTTCATTTGTTTAGTCGTTATTACGTGATGCGCGAACAAAGATTTACACAATTAGAAGCGATTTTCGCAAAATCTCAAAATCTAATCAAAATTTTTGATTCATATTTTCTCCAGTTCGATTTGATACATGGGCACCGGCAGAAAATTTTTCAGGGGGGGGGGTAAAGACTACTTCAACGTACGGTTACCATGTTGTAAAGAGCAAAAAAGCAAGGGAAAACACTGCATACAAAAATCCAGGGAGGGCATTGCCCCCCCTTGCCCTATGCTGCCGGCGGCGCCCATGATTTAATATTGCTAACGGAAACATGGACTATCCCTTCAGATGATTTTCAAATACCAGGATTCACTTTGGTCGAACGGATAGACAGTGGTTGCCAAAACAGAAAGCCATCTGGAGTTATGATTTTTATAGAGGAAACCTTTATAAAAATCACTTTATAAAAAGAATATGAAACACTTTACCCGTGCCTACACGAGCCAGATCAATGGTGTTCAAATGGTCATTGCGTATATTCAAGATAAAGTGAGATTTGCCGTTACATACGCTAGTCCTCGAATTTCTTATGAAGATAAATTAGACGCTATATTCGGAACGTTACTGAAGGAGGATGATTGTAAGACTGTTTTAGTACAAGATTTTAACATAGAATTAAATTCTGATCCAGGATCCGCTTTCATAACTGAAATGGATACTTTAGATTTTCCAATAAGCCATTTTCAGCAACAAAATTATGCGAACAGGAGTCTATATGAGCACTTACAGTTATCATTTTCCTTTATATGGCAGAATTGATTGAATAGATTTTTAAAGAAAACTGAAATTCTTCCAGCCGAGTGCGTAAATAAAATCTGTAAGAATTTCAGATTTTTTTAAATTAATTAATTATTTTTTGCTTTAGTCCTTATTACGTGATGCGAGAACAAATATTTACGCATGTTGAAACCATTTCGCAAAATCAAAATCTGTTAAAATATTTTTAAAAATTCGGAGCCTATAGTCTAAGTTGAGCAACTACCTATCATGTCGTCAAATTTGATTTCATTTGCTTTAGTCATTTTTACGTTATGCACGAACAAAAAATGGCGTCACGGACAAAATGAGAGAACGACAGACAAACTTTTTTTTTTCAATGGTCGTACTGGATTCCTTGGTGCTTGAAACGGATAGAAATCGCAATTTTTTTTTTATTTCCAACTAATGCACAGACAACAGGGTAATTTTATTTATACAGATAACCCTGTAGGTGTCACACGAAGATCGAAACCAAATAAGTGAGTTGGCCCGGAGGAGTGAAAAGATAAATAATTTTTTTTCGAAAGAAAAGTAAAGACGTGCGATGGTGAAGTAAACTTAACGATACGATATTTCATATAATAGCAGTAATCTATAAAATTTGTCCATAGAGAACTAAAATATAATATCGATTAAAATTACTATTATTATTTAATGTAAACATCTTGTAGCATATCAATTTTCGACATTTCAAAACTCTGGCACCACGGCCTGCTGATTGTAAAATCAGCACAGAAAGGGAACTATAGGTGTTGTGAAATCTAAAAAAAAATGTTGGAGGAAAAGTTGTTTCAATGACAAGAGCTATACTTTTACTGGATTAAGTGTTCGCTCTGTTGAGGAAGAACTAGAAAACAAATGAAGTTTCTGGAGGACACAAATAGTTAAGTTTAAAAATAATTTTCACCACTAATGCAAATTATACGCAGAATCAGTGATACACAAACTAATTATATACCTATTGTAAAAATTTCCGTGTCAGATCATTTTACAATGGTTTAAAAACGATAAGTAGTTGTATCAGGAAATCAGACAACAGAAAATAAACGCACTTCATAAAAAAACGCGAGATCCTTTTTAATTGCTTGCTTTTTGGTTGAACGTCGGTTGAATGTAAAACAAGAAATATTTTTGTTTGCGCGCAAATAAACTAGTAGTTAAGTTCGGATATTTTACATAACTAAAAAATGATTACTGGGATGATTACCCTCTTTAATGCTCAATTTAAAGAATCAGCTTAGATATTTGAAACCAATGGCGCCTTTGATGATTCTTTGCAATTTATACATTAGCATAAACGATAAACATTATTTATAATGGTTGCCATTAAAACACCCCTCTATATATTTTTCAGCATAATTCTTGTCAGAATGGCGTATTTAGCGCCGCAAAATATTTCATCTCGCCGTAATGGAAAATATCCAAGCTGTACCAATCTAAATATTTAAATCCCCCAAGAGGTCTTATTAAAGTTAGTTTTGAGATGCTGGGGTTATGCCTAGCTAATCAGTATTTCAAACATTTTTCGGAGATATTTTGCTAATGGCATAACTTTTGGGCAAGAACCTGTTAAGTTGCTAGGATTCAGCCAAAAAAGGGCATAATTAATATATATATATATACCGCCAAAAGTCGTCAAAACTTGGCGACATTTTGCTCGATTTTTGGAATATGTACGGCGGCCGTCGTAAAGCCCATAACGAATACTATGCTATGTTTTATGTTAATTAGTATCCCTCCGCCCCTCCACCTTGTGGCACCTTTTGAATTCCCACAATTTTAAAAATTGTAAGTTTCCTTTCGTTATTATGGTTGCTGAAAACATAGTGCTCAAAAATTGCCAAGGGTAGCTCATGCATTAAACAAAATACTTTTAAATTTTTACTATAGTAAATTTTTACGTACATTTCTTACTTATTTTTTAACTCATCGTCATTGTCAGTTGCGATAACATGAATTAGTGAAAGAAGGGAATTTTTTTTAACAAAATAATAAAAAAATCTGAAATTCTTCCAGATTTTATTTACGCATTCGGCTGGAAGAATTTCAGTTTTTTTTCTTTAAATCTATTCAATCAGTTCTGCCATATAGATGAAAATGATAACTAAGTGCTCATATAGACTCCTGCTCTCATAATTTTGTTTCTAAAAATTGCATCAATTGTTATTTGGCCCCTAGTGGTGAAATGTTTTGGATGAGTGCGTATTGGAAAAACTTAAGTATCCATTTCAGTTATGAAATTGGATCCTTGATCAGAATTTAATTCTATGTTAAAAAAAAAACCTCACGTTATTTTGTAAGGAAATACTTTTCTTCAGCATCTGATAATCTAGAAGTTTATAATTTCGCTAGTGGTGTAATATTTTATCCAAGCTTGGTAACTTAATTAGGATTTCTATTGCATTTTTAAACTCGTGACATCAAAATGGCGTTGATTTGATTTATGACATCGCACTTGTATACAGTTATGCCTATCTCCAGCATATAGATAGTATGTCACGATTATTATTTTTTTTTTACACAATATTAAAATTTCTAATTCATTTTTAAACTCGTGACATCAAAATGACGTCACTTGATTTATAATATGCTACTTTTTTTACAGTTATGTCTATCGTCAGCATATAGATGGTATATCACATGATCACAATTTTAGACAATCGGAAACTGGAAACGCTTTCTGAAGGTGAAAATTATCAAAAAATTCGAAAAAAATTGTGGAACGATCGAGTTTTCAGAATTTTAAAGTTGTCTACGGACTATTCTATGTCATTTTACATATAGTATGTGCAAATTTCAAGACGGTTGGGAGGAGTTCCCGGGCAAACAAACAGACTTTCCCATTTACATAATAGATAACATTGCAACATCTAAAGTTACGAAACCTTGAAGAAAAATATATACTAGTGAATACATATAAAAATAAACTGGACGTGAAAACCCTCTACCTTGTGTCCCTGGCAGATTAATGTTGATGCAATTCCGCAATGCCTCTGAAACATGCAGATAAGTTATTTTCCTCAATGCAATTTCTTTAATGTTTGGTTATGTCAATCATTCTGATTTCTAAATCGCATATTCTGGTTTCGAACCCGTCAGTTTCTCGTTGAATGAGGTAAAGCAGAACAGTTTTTCATGTTCTGAAGCCTCCTTAACGTATATTTGCACTTTTTTTTTTCTTTTTGCAGTTGCGCTATTCAAAATGCATTTTTATAGTTTTCTTTCTTTGTCGGGCAAAAAAAAAAAAAAAAAAAAAAATCAATCTTTGACCAATTCAAGTACAGCTTTGACCGATTCAAGTATATGCAGAACTATACTATTACATTGGAAAGTGTTTTATAAATGTTCTAGCGCAAATAGTTACATACGGCAAACGAACTTTTAAATGCGCTTTAAAATTTCAGGCTTTCAACGAATTAACCCTTTGAGGTGCAACCCTTTACCAATGCTGAAAAAATCTGATGTGTCCAACACATGACTTCCTTGCACGTCTATTAGATCAAAAATATTTTCGACGCACTTCCTCTAAACTTATTTCTTTGAAAGAGATAAAATATCAATAATAGTAAGATTTAGCGATTTCTAGCCAAATATTTCGATATCGCCAAGCTGAGTTCAATTTGAAAGATTTCCTTCTAACACTTTATTTGGCGATATTTCACCAAAAGCCGACAAACTTCAGATAGTCTGCGAGATTTTGGGGATAGCCAAACTACTTTGGCTATCCCCAAAATCTCGCCACCATTGTACCGTATCATTGACCGTATCATTGACCACAGACTTTCAATGAATTGAATGCATTCATACACCTCAATGTATTTAAAGTCATTTGGCAAACCCTGTAAATAAATTCTCAGCCGATTGCTGTCAAAAAAGATATTGAAAACAGTTAGATATTACAATAGTTCTAAATACAAAAGTTCAAAATTCTACGGGTTAAAGTTTTACAGTTATACAAAATACGAAATAATTTTCGGCGCCAAATTTGGCGATATTTCGGTGAAACTCGTCAATTTCGACGACATTTGGCGAGATTTTAAGCATGAACCAAACAATGACAGATTATCGCCAAATATGGCGATATTTCGCCAAAACTCGCCAAGTACGATGACAAATGGCGATACTTTGGGCATGGACCAAATAACTGAATATCGCCAAATTTGGCGATATTTCGCCAAAACTCGCCAAGGCCGAGGACAGACGGCGAGATTTTGGGCATGAACCAAACAATGACCGTCTACAGTTGTATTATATTGAAGATGTCCATAGACATTAAAGTACTGAAATTCTTTTCGGTGGTTCTGTAAATAAACTCTCCAGTAGATTGGAACCAAAAATCGAGATGCACAACTAGATGATACAACAATCTTATATATGAAATTTCATAATATTTTTTGAGATTTGAGAGTTAAATATGCACACACGTACACCAAAAGTCGCCAAGCTTGGCGACTTTTGGATAGTTCTTGAGGGAGTCACGTGACCGTGGTCGGACCATTACCTAACTTATGTGGTAGGACGGCATTGTGCTTGAAATGGATGAATGCCCCTAAAATTGCCATTGACCGTAATGTATTGGAAATCTTTTGAGTGTTCCTGTAGCTGAACTATAAATGATAAAGACACTTTTTTTAATGGAGAAATTCATTTTCTAACTCTTTACAGCAAATATCACTTCTGAGTCGTTTGAAATAGCCCAATACCTCTAAAAAACGCTTTGATGAATTTCGGCCCATAGAGCGTAATGTATTTCGAATCTTTTGGGTAGTTCTGTAGATAAACTATCCAGTCGAATGGAACCGAAAGGGGAGGTGCACAACTAGATGTTACAACGTTCCTAAATATAAAGTTTCAACATTCTACGCCTAATAGTTTTTGAGATATGCGAGTTTAATGAATTTCGGCCCATTGAGCGTAATGTATTTCGAATGTTTTGGGCAGTCCTGTAGATAAACTATCCAGTCGAATGGAACCAAAAGGGGAGGTGCACAACTAGATGTTACAAATATCCAAAATATGAAGTTTGGACTTCTACGCCTAATTGCTTTTGAGTTAGGCGAGTTTAATGAATATCGGCCCATAGAGCGTAATGTATTTCGAATCTTTTGGGCGGTCCTGTACATAAACTATCCATTCGATTATCACCAAAAGGGGAGGTGCACAACTAGATCAGAGAACAATCCTAAATATCAAATCTCAACATTCTACGACCAATAGTTTTTGAGATATGCGAGTTACATACATACGTACGTACGTACAGACGGCATGGAAAAACTGGCCACAATAAACTCGCCGCTGGTCAAAATGAGTTGCAGACGCATTAATATGATCGTGCATGATAGCCTACGATGAGATGCATCGAAAAAATTTTTTAAATTCAATTTAGAGGTAGTCAAAATCGGTTTTTTTGTCGAAATTTGGCCCCCAAAATTTTTCGGGATCACATTACTTCCTTATACTACGTACAAGGAAGTAAAAAGGGCAGCCGTTGCCATCGCTCGACTTAACTACCAGCAAGATTGCGGACGATCGAAACGTTCATCGCGTTAAGTCGAGCGATGGCAACGGCTGCCCTTTTTTCAGCATTGGGCAATCTATCTAGCTGTTCTCGCATTCTTCCATTTTTCAGCAGATGTTAGTGCTGTTAAAAATAATCGTGACCATTTTCTTACGGGAAATGACGTGCTTAAAAAGTAAAGGAGTTTGGTGTTCCCAGAGCGGGAACACTGCGCCTTAAAGGGTTAAGAGATAAAAATGGTACCCTTGAGCTTCAATTTATCAGTCTCAAATTCGGTCCAACGAGACTGTGCTATTTTAATTTAATGCAAATAATGAAGGAATTTCATGTCAAGATTTGACCTTAAGCTTTTCTCTATTCTACAATATAAAAAAAAATCTGATGTGTCCAACACATGACTTCCTTGCACGTCCATTAGATCAAAAATATTTTCGACGCACTTCCTCTAAATTTATTTGTTTGAAAGAGATAAAATATCAATAATAGTAAGGTTTAGCAATTTCTAGCCAAATATTTCGATATCGCCAAGCTGAGTTCAATTTGAAAGATTTCCTTCTGACACTTTATTTGGCGATATTTCACCAAAAGCCGACAAACTTGAGATAGTCAGCGAGATTTTGGGGATAGCCAAAGTAGTCAGTGAGCACAGACCTTCAATGAATTGAATGCATCTATACACCTCAATGTATTCAAAGTCATTTGGCTCACCATGTAAATAAATTCTCAGTCGATTGCTGTCAAAAAAGATATTGAAAACAGTTAGATATTACAATAGTTCTAAATACAAAGTTAAAAAAATCTACGGGTTAAAGTTTTAGAGTTATACAAAACAGGAAATAATTTTTGGCGCCAAATTTGGCGATATTTCGGCGAAACTCGTCAATGTCGACGACATTTGGCGAGATTTTAAGCATAAACCAAACAATGACAGATTATCGCCAAATTTAGCGATATTTCGCCAAAACTCGCCAAGAACGATGACAAATGGCGATACTTTGGGCATGGACGAAATGACTGACTATCGCCAAATTTGGCGATATTTCGCCAAAACTCGCCAAGGTCGAGGACAGACGGCGAGATTTTGGGCATGTACCAAACAATGACTGTCTACAGTTGTGTTATAATGAAGATGTCCATAGACATTAAGGTACTGAAATTCTTTTCGGTGGTCCTGTAAATAAACTCTCCAGTAGATTGGAACCAAAAATCGAGATGCACAACTAGATGTTACAACATTCTTATATATGAAATTTCATAATAGTTTTTGAGATTTGAGAGTTAAATATGCACACACGTACACCAAAAGTCGCCAAGCTTGGCGACTTTTGGCATAGTTCTTGAGGGAGGCACGTGACCGTGGTCGGACCATTACCTAACTTATGTGGTAGGACGGTATTGTGCTTGAAATGGATGAATGCCCCTAAAATTGCTATTGACCGTAATGTATTGGAAATCTTTTGAGTGTTCCTGTAGCAGAACTATAAATGATAAAGACACTTTTTTTAATAGAGAAATTCATTTTCTAACTCTTTACAGCATATATCACTTCTGAGTCGTTTGAAATAGCCCAATACCTCTAAAAAACGCTTTGATGAATTTCGGCCCATAGAGCGTAATGTATTTCGAATCTTTTGGGCGGTCCTGTAGATAAACTATTCAGTCGAATGGAACCGAAAGGGGAGGTGCACAACTAGATGTTACAACAATCTTAAATATAAAGTTTCAACATTCAACGCCTAACAGTTTTTGAGATATGCGAGTTTAATGAATTTCGGCCCATTGAGTGTAATGTACTTCGAATGTTTTGGGCAGTCCTGTAGATAAACTATCCAGTCGAATGGAACCAAAAGGGGAGGTGCACAACTAGATGTTACAACTATCCAAAATATGAAGTTTCGACATTCTACGCCTAATAGCTTATGAGTTAGGCGAGTTTAATGAATTTCGGCCCATAGAGCGTAATGTATTTCGAATCTTTTGGGCGGTCCTGTACATAAACTATCCATTCGATTGCCACCAAAAGGGGAGGTGCACAACTAGATCATAGAACAATCCTAAATATCAAATCTCAACATTCTACGACCAATAGTTTTTGAGATATGCGAGTTACATACATACGTACGTACGTACGTACGTACGTACACACGTACGTACGTACGTACAGACGGCATGGAAAAACTGGCCACAGTAGACTCGCCACTGGTCAAAATGAGTTGCAGACGCGTTAATATGATCGTGCATGCTAGCCTACGATGAGATGCATCGAAAAAATTTTTAAATTAAATTTAGAGGTAGTCAAAATCGGTTTTTATGTCGAAATTTGGCCCCCAAAATTTTTCGGGATCACATTACTTCCTTATACTACGTACAAGGAAGTAATAAACTCATTTTACTCTTACGCAAATACACGCAAGATGAATCATTTTATAATGCACTGACAATTTTGTACGACAGTCAGCTGTTCTCCTTCAATTTCCCCATTCTTTCAATGTTGCCTTCCAATCTTGCGTATTTTTTCAGGAAAAAAAAATCACCTATATTTACTTCCTTGTACGTAGTATAAGGAAGTAATGTGATCCCGAAAAATTTTGGGGGCCAAATTTCGACAAAAAAACCGATTTTGACTACCTCTAAATTGAATTTAAAAAAATTTTTCGATGCATCTCATCGTAGGCTAGCATGCACGATCATATTAACGCGTCTGCAACTCATTTTGACCAGCGGCGAGTTTATTGTGGTCAGTTTTTCCATGCCGTCTGTACGTACGTACGTACGTATGTATGTAACTCGCATATCTCAAAAACTATGGGTCGTAGAATGTTGAGATTTGATATTTAGGATTGTTCTATGATCTAGTTGTGCACCTCCCCTTTTGGTCGCAATCGAATGAATAGTTTATGTACAGGACCGCCCAAAAGATTCGAAATACATTACGCTCTATGGGCCGAAAATCATTAAACTCGCATATCTCAAAAACTATTAGGCGTAGAATGTCGAAACTTCATATTTTGGATAGTTGTAACATCTAGTTGTGCACCTCCCCTTTTGGTTCCATTCGATTGGACAGTTTATCTACAGGACCGCCCAAAACATTCGAAATACATTACGCTCAATGGGCCGAAATTCATTAAACTCGCATATCTCAAAACCTGTTAGGCGTAGAATGTTGAAACTTTATATTTAGGATTGTTGTAACATCTAGTTGTGCACCTCCCCTTTTGGTCGCAATCGAATGAATAGTTTATGTACAGGACCGCCCAAAAGATTCGAAATACATTACCGCTCTATGGGCCGAAAATCATTAAACTCGCATATCTCAAAAACTATTAGGCGTAGAATGTCGAAACTTCATATTTTGGATAGTTGTAACATCTAGTTGTGCACCTCCCCTTTTGGTTCCATTCGATTGGACAGTTTATCTACAGGACCGCCCAAAACATTCGAAATACATTACGCTCAATGGGCCGAAATTCATTAAACTCGCATATCTCAAAAACTGTTAGGCGTAGAATGTTGAAACTTTATATTTAGGATTGTTGTAACATCTAGTTGTGCACCTCCCCTTTCGGTTCCATTCGACTGGATAGTTTATCTACAGAACCGCCTAAAAGATTCGAAATACATTACGCTCTATGGGCCGAAATTCATCAAAGCGTTTTTTAGAGGTATTGGGCTATTTCAAACGATTCAGAAGTGATATATGCTGTAAAGAGTTAGAAAATGAATTTCTCCATTAAAAAAAGTGTGTTTATCATTTACAGTTCTGCTACAGGAACACTCAAAAGATTTCCAATACATTACGGTCAATGGCAATTTTAGGAGATTCATCCATTTCAAGCACAATACCGTCCTACCACATAAGTTAGGTAATGGTCCGACCACCGTCACGTGCCTCCCTCAAGTACTACGCCAAAAGTCGCCAAGCTTGGCGACTTTTTTGTGTACGTGTGTGCATATTTAACTCTCAAATCTCAAAAACTATTATGAAATTTCATATATAAGATTGTTGTAACATCTAGTTGTGCATGTCGATTTTTGGTTAAAATCTACTGGAGAGTTTATTTACAGGTCCACGGAAAAGAATTTCAGTACTTTAATGTCTATGGACATCTTCAATATAATACAATTGTAGACAGTCATTGTTTGGTACATGCCCAAAATCTCGCCGTGTGTCCTCGACCTTGGCGAGTTTTGCCGAAATGTCGTCAAATTTGGCGATAGTCAGTCATTTGGTCCATGCCCAAAGTATCGCCATTTGTCATCGTTCTTGGCGAGTTTTGGCGAAATATCGCCAAATTTGGCGATAATCTCTTATTGTTGGTCCATGCTTAATATCTCGCCAAATGTCGTCGACATTGACGAGTTTCGCCGAAATATCGCCAAATTTGGCGCCAAAAATTATTTCGTATTTTGTATAACTCTAAAACTTTAACCCGTAGAATTTTGAACTTTTGTATTTAGAACTATATTATAATATCTAACGGTTTTCAATATCTTTTTTGACAGCAATCGACTGGGAATTTATTTACAGGGTGAGCCAAATGACTTTAAATACATTAAGGTGTATGGATGCATTCAATTCATTGAAAGTCTGTGGTCAATGACTACTTTGGCTATCCCCAAAATCTCGCAAACTATCTCAAGTTTGTCGGCTTTTGGTGAAATATCGCCAAATAAATTGTCAGAAAGAAATCTTTCAAATTGAACTCAGCTTGGCGATATCAAAATAATTGGCTAGAAATCGCTATATCTTACTATTATTGATATTTTATATCTTTCAAACAAATAAGTTTAGAGGAAGTGCGTAAAAAACATTTTTGATTTAATAGACGTGCAAGGAAGTCATGTGTTGGACACATCAGATTTTTTGATACTATAAAACGGATTAGGATCAGGATTAGGATCTACGGATATTAGGATCTTAGGATATACGGATTAGGATCAGAAAATTAGTACAAGGGCACATCACAGTCAAATTTCAGCTTTTTGCCAGGTGACACGAGAAAAAAAAAATTCTTTGCTTTACCAACTACAAACTCTTCAGTGCAAGGAATATATTTCATCTTTTTCATTCTCAACAATATACATGTTGCATCTATTAGGAAAAAATTCAAATCAGCAGAATTCATTGCATAACGTTTGTTGGCTCGAGTGTATAATTAAAAAAAAATTATTAAGTACTGAGTGTTAAAATTTTGTGTTTAAAACTGTTGAAACATCTAGTTGTACATCACTCTTTTTGATCGTAATCGACCTGGTAGTTTATTTGCAGTCACTGTCGGGGCTATGCCCAAAATCATGACAAGTTTGGCGACATTTGGCCAAATATCGCCAAATTTAGCTCCAAAAATATGTTTTCAAAACTGAACCGGGCTGGGTGATATCTCTTATTTGACAAAAAATCGTGCAATCTTAATGTTATGAAGTATCGTTTTTCACTATCAAAAGAAGTTGCTTATAATTTAATAGAAGTAGCAGGCAGTCATGTGGTGTCCACATCAGATACAGTGCGTCCCAAAAGTTTATAGACTAGCGTTTTTTTGGATTTAAGAGTTAATCAAACAAGTAAGAAAGACGAAATAAATTATGCAAATATGTATTGACGCAACAGAAATAGTAAAATGCTTAAACTACTTCAAATAGTCATAGATTTAATATAAAAAAATAAAAACGAAATAATGCTGTCCCAAAAATATATAGACAACCGGTGTTAAAAGTTGATTGGAGTACTGATCTCCAAATTTGCATGTTTCAAGGTCATGTACTGGTCATTCAATAGCATTTTGAGATAAAAGCGAAGCTGTCTGTCTTTCTTCGACTGATTGTAAAGATGCCACGCGACGTGCAGTTTTCCGAAACTGAAATTCCCCAAATCTATCGTTTGGATTCTCATGGAATGAAAGTTGTAAATATTGCAAGAAAACTTGGATGCAGTCGGGCTGGTATTTATCAAATTCTATCAAAAGGTGACAATTTGAAAGCAAAATCTCGCATTATGCAACCAAAGTAAACAACTAAACGGCAAGACAGAGAGATCTTCAGGTTAGCTTCAACCCAGAACTTGTCTTTATGGTCTATGTCTAGAGAAGTGACCATTCCAGTATCAAAATCCACGGTGCATCGACGGCTACAGGTAAGTGAATTGCTTGCTTATCGCAAAATGCTTCGTTCACCAAACTTGACAAAAAGGCATAAGGACGCTCGTGTTCAGTGGGCTCGAAAGCATAAAAACTGGACAGATGAATGGTTGAGTGTCCTGTTCAGTGATGAAAAGAAGTTCAATTTTGATGGCCCCAATGGACGGGCATATTACTGGCACGATATTCGCAAAGAACCGCAAACTTTTTTCAGTTGACAGCAAGGAGGGGATTCACTCATGGTATGAGGAGCATTTTCCTATAATGAAACTACCGATATTGTTTTTTAAAAGGTCATCAGTGTTCCGAAGATTACCAGAAAATGCTTGAAGTACAGTTACTCCCATTCGGAAAGTTGCTAGGGGAGTACAAATGGATATATCAGAAAAACAATTTCTCCATACACGTCTCAAACCCCACATTGCAGTGGATTAGACGAAACCAAGTAGCTGTTTTGGACTGGCCAGACCTAAGTCATGACCTGAACCCAGTGGAGAACCTTAGAGGAATATTAGCTAGAGACATATATGCTAATGGGCGTCAATTAGCAATAGTTCAAGATCTAAAGTTGCAAATTGAAAGAAGTTGGTTTTCTCAAAAGCCAGAATCTCTTCACACTCTTATTTCGAGTATGCCTGATCGAGTTTTTGTAGTGATTAGAAAAATGGCTCAAAAATTTGAATGTTAAAGAAAAACAAATGAGTTGTCTATAAACTTTTGGGACACTAAATTTTCATTTTTAGTTTTTATCGCAAAGTCTGTGATTGTGTGATATTATTTTTGTACAGAATTATTATTGTCTTGATGTTAATTATAATTAAAAATATTTTTTGAAATATTTATTCACCCTTTTCAATTATAAAATGAAATAAAACTGTTGTCTATAAACTTTTGGGACGCACTGTATTTTATTTTGGCAGTACAGGGAAAGTAGGGGTAGTCAGCTATAAAGGAGCATATTGTTGGTTAATTAGTTTCAGTTCTGCAAAATTAGTCAGATAGTTCTATTTTTCTGTCATTTCACATAAGTTTTAAATAAAACCAGATTCTCTTTCCACCCACGACGTTCATTCAGACGTTTTGTTAATTCTTCAGGTTAAAAAAACAACAGTTCGACTAAAGTTATTACATTCCATTTTTTTAAAAATAATAATTTTCTAATATGCGTATTAACAGGAAAAAAAAACTAAAAATTAAAAAGAAATCGCCTTGTTTTAGACGAGATTATCTTATCTCCAATATCCGTTTTGGGCTGAATAACTTTCAGTCAAAACTTATGAGACTGAATCGGTGTTGAATTCAACAAAATTTTGTTGATTCTACAAAAATTTGGTAAGCGCTATTTCAACCGAATAAATTTGTTGGTTTTAAAAACTTTTTTGTTAAATTAACACAATATTTTGTTGAATTAGCAAAAGTTTTTTTCAATAAATGAAATTATTTGGTTGAAAGAGCGCCAACCAAATTTTTGTTGAATCAGCAAAACATTTTTTTCTGTGTAATATTCACTCACTTATGGGGCCATGGACGATATATAGATTTTTTTTATTATTTTGGCCATTATTGAGGCCGGCTCTTAAGCATATATATAAGAATGGGATTAGACTTCAGATGTGTTTAAAATGTAGACAAGTTCGAGGATTTAATGCGAGTGAGGACACATACCTTGAGATCTGCGTATAAATTGGTGACTGTTTTAGGCAAGGCAGCGAACCAATTCCACATCCATAGAAACACGAGCGTGGGCCCGCCACTTTTGCTTTCCACCTGAAATAGATTAGGGAGAATATATTATATATATAATATAAAATAGCTTAACTTACGTAATATGGAATCCCAAGTAAAACATTAAGTAATAGCACCTAATAACAAATATAATCAGGATTGTTAAAACCCGGTTTTTTTCAGAAAAAAATCCAACCCACTGGGTTTTTGGGGTTTTAGGGTTTATCAGGTTTTATTTGGGTTTTATCAGGGTTTTCATAATATTTGAAAAAAATTTGCTTATTACTAAATACAACTTAAAACCACTAATTGATTGCAAAAATCAATTATAAATAAAAAATGGTTAAATTAATAGTAATAACTAATTACAATTACGAATCATGCATGAAAAAATGTATAAATCGATAACAATAGCAACCCCAATCATGGTTTGCTCTTAGATAAATTGACTATTAGTAATAATTTTAACAGTAATATACTAGTGCTTAATTAGAACTTTTTAAACTAATGATTTTTTATGGTTAAAAAATCCTCATTCATTTTAATACAGATAGGCATAAAAATTTACTCTAGAATGTCTATGTGAAGTCTTTCTAGTTTGTTTTTTTTTCCCCCTTAGGTAGTATATTAAGAGATAGATTATCTACGCAATTCAAGTTGAAATTTTGAAAAAAAAAAAAAAAAAACCAGTTGGGTTTTTTCTCAAGTGGACTTTTTCGAAAAAGCCCACCCGGGTTTTTTCGGGTTGGGCAAAATCATAACAACCCTGAATATAATACGTAACCATGAAATAATAAATGATAATCCAGAGGTTATAAAAATTTTTAAAAACAGAGCTATCAAAGCTAAAAAGTGGGAAAACAAGCCAGGAATATATATATATATATATATATATATATATATATAATATATATAATATATATTTTTTCGATAAACACTTATTTCACACATTTCATAAAATTAAAATTCGTAAATTTGCCAAGTCATCAGGAAACTGACATTCTCACACGTAATACAACCGGTGATTACGTACCATAAAATGCGATTTGAACTAGAGCTCTGCACGGGCCGAAAACTTCAGGCCCGGATTGACGTTATCTCGACCCGGACAGGCCCATGACCAAAAGAAAAAAAAAAACGACCCGCCCAGCCCGTAATCGAAAAAGTTGAGGCCTATCCAGGCCCGTAATCGAAACAAAAAATTCAGACCCGGTACAGCCTGTTTATAAATCATAATTTAAGGTACCGCCCAAATTAATTTATCATTTCAGAATAATCACTTTTTAGTAATGACTTTACTCTTTATAATTTTAATGGAAGAGATCATCTGTGCTCCCCAAATTGCATGATTCGGACCACTAGGCCAATCAACCGTGCATTTACCAAGATTTCAAACAGGAACCATTAGATGCGATTAGTGAGGTAGCCAGAAATTTTTCATGGGGGGTTACGACTACTTCGACTGATATATATGTATAGGTGTGTGTGTGATATGGGAGTGAAGAATATACATTTTGTATGGCAAAAAATTCCTCATGGGGGTTATGACCCCCCCCCAACCCCCCTCCTTGGCTAAGCCACTGGATGCGATGTTAGATCGTTAATCACTTGACCACATGGTCGGCTGCTATATACCAAGTGATCACATGAATAAGCAATGTTAAACTTTAATTGCACTGTGATTATTAAAATATTATTTTAATATTAACGAAGTTGTTACCTGTTAATACCTATGAACTAAATAATGCATGTTAAATGGTTAGTGTATACGAAGCGCATGTAAACGAAAGTGTATAAGGCCCTTTATCGAAAACGCTTAGGCCACATGCTTTTTAGAGATAAATCTAAAATTCTGGTACTCTTCCTTTAGATTCCTTGCCACTTCCTTACCACACCCATGTATTTAGGAAATTTTTTTTTTTGGAAAATTTTTTAAGCTTGAAATGTCAAGCTTAATGCAAGCTGGGCAAGTGTAAACTAGAACACTTGATTCAAGCTTGCATTAAGCTTACACGCTTGAAATTTTCAAGCTTATTGATTTGATAAATCAAGCTTGCTGCAAGTTTGATGTGCTGTCTGGGTATTAATTCCGACCAGATTCGCACACTGAAATTTACTACTCGATTTATTTAACCCTTTAACGCGCAGTGTTCCAGCTCTGGGAACACCGAATTCTGAGGTTTTGACTGTTCCCAGTCACGAAGAATAGATTGGATTTCTATAAAAATAGTTGCGGGTGACATAGCTCCACGAGAATCCTTTACTTTTTAGCACGTCATTTCCGGTAAAAAAAAAAAAAAAAATGGTCACGATTATTTTTAACAGCACTGGCATCTGCTGAAAAATGGAAGAATGCGAAAACAGCTGGACAGATTGCCCAATGCTGAGAAAAAGGGCAGCCGTTGCCATCGCTCGACTTAACTATTAGCAAGATGGCGGACGATACGTTTCGATCGTCCGTCATCTTGCTGGTAGTTAAGTCGAGCGATGGCAACGGCTGCCTTTTTTTTCAGCATTGGGAAAGGGTTGCGCCTCAAAGGGTTAACGGGCAAATACATTGTGATCAATGTTAAGACTTATTCTGTCGAGCTGCAATATAGAATTTTTAAAAGTCGTGTAGCTGACTTGCAATTTTCATAGTTTTATTACCAGTATGGCAAAATCTGATAAACCAATTTACTTAAACAGATACAAATTTGACTGATTCTTGACGGGGGGACCCGACACGGTAGGCATCGCATCGGAGCGCCATTTCGATGATTCGCACTGATCCACAGCATAAAAGGAGGTACATTTTCTAATTTTGCAGGGGTGCGCCACGTACTCTAGGACAGACCCTGATTCTTTAAACATTCATTTCAGTCTAAACTGAAACCTAGAAATACATATCACCCTAAACACTCGTGACTGCACGTCCAAAGCAGTATCAAGCATAATGTAACATTTATACTATCAACTGCTTTTTTTTTCCAACTAGATTTTGACTCGCCAACCTAAGAGAACCAACTTCAGAGACTGGGGATAAGAATGGACGATGATGAAAAAAGAGGGAAAAGTGCGAGAACTTGAATTTATTTAATTTTTAAAAAATTTCGATGCGCATGCATGTAAAAAGAGGATTTTAAGCAGATTTATAAAGTCCAAGGTCAAGATAAATCATTAATTTTATGCCTGATTTTCAGACTTTCTTTTTAATTTTAAAATAAAGTAACATAAAAAAGACTGACTTTGGGGGTCTAATTTTTTTTTTTTTTTTTTTAATCTGAAAAACCTAGGTCAGAAATATCGTAAAAATTACACGTATGTATTAGTTTTCTTTTATTTCACAGTTTCAAAAATAAGAACTCAAATGGTTAGAATAAAAAAGGAAAATTTTCTTTAAGAAATGAATAATCCTTTTATAAATGTCTCTAAATATTTTGCCAAATAAAATTTCAGAATCTTCCTAGTCTTTCAATACCTTGATACATCGAGGAGGAAACAAACCAGGAACAAATGGTCTAACTGGCTGAAAACAGCCAGAAAATTAAGTACAAATACTTTTTAAAAAATAAAAATGAACAAAAGAATAAGGTTTTTGTAGTTAAAAAAATATTGTTCATTACAATAAAATATAGATGCAGCAATTTCTTTTACTTTTAAAATTGCGGAGGAAAAAAAGACACCCAGCCAGAAAAGGTTTGCACAAAAAGTGTAAAAAAAAAAAAAAAAAAAAAAATCCGAGCGTATTTGGCACCTCTGCTTGTGCATAAAAAGTGTGCAAACTAAATTGTGCACAAAAAGTGCACTCTGGGGACCTAGACGGAAAAATGTAGAGGGCGTGGTCGAACGACTTTTCGTCCTTTCTTTCCATTTCAGTGCTGCCATCTATAATCATACATAAGAACTTGTTCCATTTTTCAAACTTCCGAGGATTGGGTTCGAACCGGGGACCCTACGTTTGGCAGGCGAGCATTCTAACCACTAGACTGGAATTGACTCAGAATGATGTGTCTCAAGTTTGAAGTGATTGTTGTTTCAAGTTAGGAATTGGAACATTTATGTATTTAAATAAATAAAACTAGACTTTACCAGTACACTTCTCAAAATTAAAAAAAAATAAAGCGATTTCTAAGCATTTTAAGATTTTGGAACCCGAGTACGACAGTTAAAAAAAAAAAAAAAAAAAAAAATTCGTCAATCTGTGCGTGACGCTTTTTTTTATTCGCACATCACCTAAAACTGACTGAAGCGAATGAAATAAAATTTGGTGACATGATAGCTGGTCACTCATCTTGAACTACATGTTTAAAAATTTCATTAGATTTTGAGATTTTTCAAAAATTGTTTCAAAGTGCGTACATTTTTGTTCGCAGATCAGGTATATGTTAGGCACATTCTGAGCGGTTAATTAAAAAAAAATAAAGGTAAGTGCTTTTTTTTAACGAATGTTTGCAATGTTTTATGATTTTAATGTGAATTTTAAATTGATATTTAAAGTGTTTACGTTTTCGTTAGTGCTACAGTGAAACCTCTCCGAGCGCTGTGTTTACATGGGGTGCGCACCATTTTGTATGATTTTATCATAAAAATTGTTTTAAAGCTTCACAGCTGATTATTATAAGAGTTTTAGTAAAGATTATTATCTGCTATGATTTTAAATTAAAACAAAATCTTAGTACTTTTCTATGAAATTTAATAACGTGAATACTTTTAAAACTTGCAACTCTCAAAATTTAATTTTAGGGACAAACAAGTAGTGCTTAAAAGTAGTAATTGATAGTCATCAAATACTACTAAATTATTGCATTTTGCAATTACAAAAGTATGATGAATATGTATAAATATGATAAAGCTATACATCAAGTTGCTGAATTCATTGAAGTTTTTTAAGTTAAAAATGAAGCACTAGATGAAGATTTTTGAGATGTTTTGTGTGAGTTTGATTTTTTAAAGCAAACTAATTTTTTATTGCAAAAATTTTGATGAAAAGCAGTAGTAAAATTTTTCTATCCCTGTGCCTTTTATGGAATATGACATTTGAATTTCCACAAAGTTCTATGTTAATATGTACATACTTGAAAAAATTTTACAGAATTTTAATACCCAGAAATAATGAAAATTTGAACTATATAAATTTTCACATCCATAAAAAAGTACATTTAAAATTGAAATATGTAAATTTTTTGCGAATAAAAAAATCAAAATTTTTGCAGACACAGAATTACTTTTATTTTATGCAAAAAATGTGCAAAGTATTTGAGAACACAGAATGTGCACTTTTTTGTATGTATAAAAAACTGCAGATAATTTGCACAAAAAGTGCATACTTTTCCAATTTTTGCAAACTACAGAGTTATGCTTTTATTTTATGCAAAAAATGTCCACTATATTTGAAAACATAGAATGTGCATTTCTTTTTATTCAGAAAAACTACAGATAATTTGCACAAAAAGTGCATACTTTTCAAAGTATTCAAAAATGGGTACTTTTTGCGTACAATCTATACTTTTGTGCAAAAATAGTGCAGACTTTTTCTAGCTGGGGCACATAGATCAATAAACATGCTAACGGGAAAATTACATTTCTGTTCAGAAGCAACAAAACAATGTAACACGAAAATCCGACACCCCTCTAATACAGACCACAGAAAATGTCTTTATGAGAGGCGGTCTCTTTACAGAAGTGATATTCCAAAATGTGCATATCGCCAATGTTATGAAAACACTAAGTGGAGAGAAATTCAAATTATATCACTGCTTTGCAAGAAACTGAATTTAATTTTATTGTGACCACCTAAACGAACGTCTTGTTTATAACATAATAATGATCCAGAAATTAAGAAATACCTACAAAGGAAGACGGCCATTAAAGGAAAAAACCGAAGTCAAACAGGGAAAACAAAGTCACGAGAATAATAGTACAAACAATCATCAAAGAAGGAACATTTGAATTTATCACCTCAATTTAGATCAGGTGAGCAAGCGGTAATCACAAAACAATGTCATTTTAATGGTTCCAGGTTACACCTGTCGTACCCGTTCTTCGCACGGAAATGGGGCTTATCTTCACAAATGGAGGGAAAGGTATAATACTTTTTGTGCGTGTGTGTTTTTTCCTGTCCAGATGTGAAAAAATTTCAAGCCGATTGGGATAATATGTCGAAGTATCAGCTTTAGTTCAAAAAATCGCTCAAAATTAATAAAAATAAAAATCAGGGAACGGGCGGATTTTTATACTTTAAAAGTAGCTCAGATGCTTCATATTATATATTTTCTAGTTCAAATATCCGAGCAAAATTTCAAGCCGATCGGTCAAAGTATTCGATAATTTTTTTGTTCAATTTCTTTTGAAATCTTGCAGTAAAGATTATCACAGCTGTTGTAATTTTCACTGGTGACAATAGCTTTTAAAACTTGAAAAGAAAAGTAAAAAATATATGCGGCTTGTATACCTTCTGTTCCAGCAGATATACGACTTGTGTTTCGCAACTGCCTATATGCTTTACAACTGATGCACTGATATTAGGGAATATATCAGCTACGTAATTAAAGTTGATTTTTTAAAGGTGAAATTTTGAAAGAACCAAGTAGGATTTATTCCTGGTTTTAGGGTTTATCCCAGGGGGGGTGTGGGGGGGAGGGTTGGGCAAAATCATAACTCTGGTCTGTGACAGTTTAGCAACATTAATCCATTTCGAGCACAATTCAATAAATATATAAACCTGTTTACTCTTCATTTACATGATCTGAAAGCCATTTAAAGCTCTTTTTCAGGGTACCTCAAAATTACATTGTCAGTTATACACAGCTGTTTGAGGCTAGCCCTAAAATCTTGCAATGTTACACGACGATACATCGCTAAATTTGTCGCAAGAAAAGACTGTTGTGTTGAAAAGTGTTTTATAGTCTATACGTTTGGCATGATTTATCTTTGTTTTTCTTCAACATTTTGTACTTAAGTATTGTTTAAGTCAAAGCCCGTTGTGGAGGTGATTACAACGGCCGCTAGAAAAAAAAAAAGAAAAAAAAATTACGAAATTATGTCTGCACTGAGTATAGTTAATCTTTGTCCAACTAAAATAAATAAGTTCATATTCAATTTTTATTATAAACTCAAATCGAATTTCATACTCTTCTGGAAACGCGCGGAAACTTTTGGCATTCGAAAGATTTCGTTTTGTGCGCACAGCCTATGCAGCCGACTTATTTGTGGAAAAAAAAATTAAACTATGTAATCTGGAAAAACTACTTTACACAAATTGGAACCACACTTTCCTTTTAAAACCTGATGAACGTGATGAACATGACGTCACATCGATTGCAACAGCTGATTTTGTCACGCAAATGAATCACTAACTCTCGAAAATAAAATAGAGCTGATAATAGCAAAAAATCGCTTAAAAATGAGGGAGCCGGTGAATTTTCAGATTTTTAAAGAAACACAGATTGGTTTTTTTTTTAATATTTTTATACATAATTACGAAAAATTTCGAGCGAATCGCATAAACGGTGTAGATATGACACTTTTTCTGCTTTTTAATCCTTTTGAACTTCTTAATCTTCTTGGAGTAATGGCGGTAAAAGTTTTTTATTGGAGTGGTTGCCCGGAATGGTTACAGAGTGAGTCGGTGATCAGCGTAACTATATAGTAGGATGCTACTCTCTGAAAGCGTAACGTCTTATTTTACAGTTAATTAAAAAGCATAGAAATTGGTTTTTTCTCCATCAAGACCCCCAAAATCAAGACCTTGGAGGAAGTTCAAATGGCATCAAGAAACAGCGTTTAAAGATCTGAATATACATCTACGTTGCTTCCCGCCCTCCTTCTATTTACATTCAAACGGATCACGCAATTTTTAAATATATGCACACACAACACCAATTTTGAAATAAAATAGTTTCACGAAAAGAAAAATATACTATGAAATGTCTTTTTAAAGAAAATCAAACAGAAACCGTGGATTAAAAATTAATGCAAACCTGACCCTCAAAACGGATTGACCGATCCGAGACTTCTACCATCATCTCAGCCGGAACTTTATGCAGAATTCTTGCATGGAAGTCTGTGCAACTATCTTGTGAACAATTAAAAGTTATGTAAAATATGTCATCTCTCTGTTATATTTCAATGAATCATTGTTTAGTTTAAGCAAATCATAGGCTGGGAGGATACAAAACTCCGACATCTTGATAGTCGGTTGCCAAAATACTTAAGCATTAGCCAGTTTTCCAAGTTTTGATGCACGAAGAATACATTTAATTTTATAAAATACTTAAGGGTGATGTATCTACAATAGAATCCTTTACTTTTCAGCACATAATTTTCAGCAAAAAGTATCAACTATTAGTGAAATTGATGTCCGAATTAATTTTATCACTACTGGTATTTGCTGAAAACTAGAGAATGTGATGGAAATGCATCGATATGAAAAAAAAACTGATTGACTGCTCAAATGGCTTTAATGTTGTAAAAAACTCATCGCTTCAATTGAACTACCAGCAACGTGGTAGCTAAACCGAGCCGTGGTAACGGTTGCACTTTTTCAGCGTTGGGAAGTATATCCAATAGTTCTTCTATAACGATGTGAAAATGGTTGCTCTTTAAAAGGTAAAAGAAATTTTCTTAAGTTTTCATACAGCGCGCCAATATTTTTCGAATTACGAAATTATGCATAAACATCCATTTAAATTATGAAACAAAAAGGAATTTTCAATTACAAAAAAAAGTAATTGGATGAATTATAAAATATACATACTGTCTGTGATTTTGAGTTACTTTTAGACATTCCGTTTGATTGATCTGAAAAAAGAATAACATTGCATAAATTCAATGCTTTAAAATACATTGATACAAAAGTTACTTATGCAAAATAAGTTAAAAAATTATTTGAATACACAGTAAAATCTGCATTTAAAGGAATCGCAAAAGATCTTCTCAGATAAAATCAGATGTCTGCTGAATAACAAGACATTAGGACAGGGTTTACTAAGTTCATGTATGAAAGATAAGAAACAAGCTTTTGTTTAATTCAAATTGATTCATTTCCCTGCATTTTGAATTCTTAAGTTATTGGTTAGTTACCAAGCTAAGGAAGGAGACAAAATAATGAAATATTCAATTACAGCTTATTAACAAGCACTGGAAAATTTTGCCTATAAGTAATCTCATTACATGGGATATAAACTAGGAGCACTTGGAACAAAACAAAGAAAATTGATATGAAGGTAAATAATATTTATGTGACTTAATTGTGGAAGAGCAATGCCTCAAGGATAAACAGAGGCATGGGCGCCGGGAAGGGGGTGCAAGGGGGTGCACTTGCACCCCCCTGGAGTTTGAAAAAAGTATAATTAACCTGCAAATATAAGCAATTTGTTTTACCCTTCGGACTGCGGTGTTGCATACTCCCCTGGAACAAACCCCTTGGTTTGCGAATCCGCACTGTAACGGCAACTGGCTAGTGCACAACTCAACCGGACCCCCAACGTGGTTCTCACTCAGTACGCCTGTAGACCTCGCGCTAGCCTGTATGTTGTGATTTTCCCCTGTTTCGCTGCCACATGTTCGGCATATTTGGCATACCTATTTTTCCTTTGTGTATTTGTAGCGTAATTCTAAAGTCTAATTAAATATTGTTTGTGTTTACAATGTGTAATTATTTGTCATGAGAATCGGGAATGAAATCCCGAAGGACCGTAAAAAAAGAAAAAAAGAGCCTCGATGTAGGTGTGATATTTTGAATTCTACGTGTAACTGTCGCATTAAATTAGCTATTCAAGACCGGTGGGCGGAAAAAAGCGCACCGGAAAAAAGCGCACCGGAAAAAAGCGCACCGGAAAAAAGCGCCCCGGAAAAAGGCGCCCCGGAAAAAAGTGCACAATATAGAAGGGGTTAATCTTTTTGGATGAGTATGTATGTGGATGGTATTTACATTTTTCGAAACTGCTGTAATTTTTTACTGAATCACTAGTTCTGGACTTTGTATTAAGAATACAAACAAATTGAACAATCAGTTTATTGAAAAAACGCTGAAATTAGTATTAATGTTATTGTTACCCCTTTGTTTATTTTCTATTTATTCTTTAATCTGGAACAAGGAGTTTCTGTAGACATGGGCGCCGGCAGAATATTTCCCAGGGGGGCAAAGACTACTCCAGAGGGGGGCAAAGACTACTCAAGGGGGGGCAAAGACTACTTCCATGTTGGGTTACTATGTTGGAAAGAGCAAAAAAGCAAGGGAAAACACTGCATACAAAAATCCAGGGGTTGAGCATTGCCCCCCCCACTTGCCCTATGCTGCCGGCGCCCATGTCTGTAGAATCTGTTAGGGTCTTCTGTAGAGTGTAGGAGAGTCATATACTATATACTTACAAATCAGGCCACTGTTCTTGGAAATGTTGTTTGAATGACAATTTTCAATAGAGATAAATACAAAATACACTTGTACCTCTGTTTACGCCCTTTTGGACGCCCACTTGTTCCTCACATTTTTTTAAATTCATGCCCCCCCCCCCTCTTGTCTTCACAAAATACAAACCCATTCAATATTGTGCGCTTTTTTCCGGTGCGCTTTTTTCCAGGTGCGCTTTTTTCCGGTGCGTTTTTTCCGGTGCGCTTTTTTCCGTGCGCTTTTTTCCGTGATTTGTTTAGACCTGTGTTTATGGCTTAATAGGTTCTACCATTGTACATAAATTTGAAGCTTTTGAGAAGTCATCCACATTTTTATTTTGGGATAATGTTGGCGCACGGACATGAGCTCTCATAATGTACTGACCAACGCTTACTATCGCAGTAGTGTTGAATGCCTCACGGCATGTGCCCGTAGTTAGGAAAAAATATTTTGAAATAGTCTCGATAATATTCGAGGTAGACGGGACCGGCTTTTCTCGAACTATCGAAATGATTAATAAACAGATAAAAGGAAATAAAGCAATTTTTCTGCTTTGAATGCATATTTAAATGAGAAATGTAGTTACATATTATCACATTACTTATTAGAGCAGGTTAATAATTTCGGAAAATAATAGTCAATTGTTTTGTTTTGACACATTGACTCGTTTCCGTAAAGCAGTATCGTGCCATTGACAAAGCAGCATGTCAACATTGCACAGAAATGTCTATGAGGACATCTACAGAAAAAATACACCCACTTTCTTTGGGAGAGGGATTTCTGATAGGGCTTTCGGGTGCACCAAGTATTTGAATTTTTGTCTTGCAATAAAAAATATCGCCTGTTTTAAATGTGTTGATCATTATTTTTATATGTGTTGTTCATTATTTGGGAGCTAAATTTATTTTTTCACTAACTGAGTGGTATGGAAAACTAGAACCATCGAGACTCGAACTATCGAGATTCTACTGTGAATATGATTAAATGCAATTATTTTAGGACTTAACGCTTAAAGTTTAACATTTCTTTTTAATATTATACAGTTAATTTTTCAGAGATTTAAACTGAAAAACTGTTAGATGAAAATTTGTATTTTGAGTTTTTTGACAGGGTGATTTTTCAAATATTAAGTGGAGGCATCACTGCGTCACTTTCGAAACTTGGGTTCTATTTTAATACGTGGATGTCCTTGCCAAGTGCACTTAAGGCAAACCTGCACATGGGGTATCTGTGATGGAAGGGAGGTGGGTTAGAGGACTTTTTAAGGGGTTGTAATGCGTATTCACGTAACATGTAGAGAAAACCGGCCAAAACTCAAAACCGTTAGATTGACAGCCGCGCGACAGGCCAAAACTATTTACCTTCACATTTCAGCCATCTACCATTCTCAGCACAGGACATGGTGGTGACCCCTAAGCCAAAAATTGCTATATACATCAATACTACATAAAATACATTTCGCTTCAGTTTTTCTGGGAAAATTTGTCTGTTTAAATATAAAACAAAATAATACCAAATTGCATATAATTTAAATAATTAATTATTAGTATACTTAAATTGAGGTATTATTAATTAGGCCATATTAATAGTGTAAGATCTTGTACTTTTCAGCTGCGACAAAATAACTACGACGACGTTTGTTTCACATATTGATGCAACATTTTCCAGCCAAGATTCTTCTTCCCTCAAACGCCAAATAGTCTAATTTGTTATATGTATGTATACAGGGTGTCCCTGAAGGTAGTTAAAATACATACAAAGAAGCATTTTTCTGCATTGCAACGTTTAGTCGGAAATGAAAAATGTAGGTAGTTTCAGCACGATAGGGCTCCAGCCTATTTCGCAAATAATGTGCGTAATTATCCCATTGTCATCTCTGACTCCCGATCGATTGGACAAGTTGAACTAGTCGCTTGGCCAGGACGTTCATTAGATTAATCAAGTATAGATTTTTGCTTTTGGGGACACCTCAAGGC
>JAWZYV010014447.1:0-79299 GCA_038373885.1 Cheiracanthium punctorium | reverse complement strand
TAAATATTCATATTATATATTTTCTGTTTTTTTTTTTTTTTTTTTTTATTCTCAACATTTTAATGAATGAAGAAAAAATATTATAAGCAAAAGATAACTAATTCTGGGGGTTTGAGAAGCAAACTGTTCATAATTAACAGCTAGTTATTCATAAAACAACTGTCGTCAATTTAGCATTAGTTTAAAAAAAAATTGAACCTGGGTATTTTAATATATGAGTACTTCTGGCAAAGGATGTTTAATATTTTTATTATTTAAGCTGATAGAAACATTTGATAGTTAAAATAAGTTATTAATGCTTTTTTCATTTTCAAAAGATTTAAAGCAAGGTTTTAAGAAAGAAAATTTTTAAAGAGACCTTTTTAAGTATGTTACAAAAATTAAAAATAAGCTTTATGGTTTGGTTGGTTAGTTGGTGTTTAAGGTACAAGGTCCAGAAAGGACATAACTGCGCCAGGACTATGTGTATATATAGTAAAATAAAGTTTTCAAGTAAAAAGGTGTCGCATAAAACAGGTAGAGCTAAAGTCCATGAGTTCTAAAACAATAAAAGCAAATGTAGAAAGGTAAAAGTAGATAAAAATAGGCTATATGAATAGATAAAAGCTTTATGAAAAATAAATTATTTAAAATATGTTAAACTGTATTCCATACCTTTGGACAATTCTGTGAGTTAAAAAAAATATTTATTTTATACCTGCTAAAAAACTTACATGTAGTAATTATTTTTATTTATTTTAAAGAATAGTGCTTTTTAAAAATCTTATATTCACTTTTCATGAATGAGCAAACATTAAATTAGAAGTGAAAGAGGAAGAACAAATATATTTCAGTGATTTGATATGGTGTTGTACATTCCAACCATTGGATGTAATACAAAATTTGCATGACTATGTCATTTATTCTAGCAATCTTCTGTGTTCTGAATTCAATTTTCCCAATTTCTATAGTTATCAATTGATGGATGAGTTGAATTGTTTGATGCAATTCCAAATAATGTCTAATAGTAATAAAGGTATATATTCAGTAACTTTAAAAATCTTTACTTGGTAATCATTCAATAATTATTGCGAACAAAAGAATTTAAATAAAATTATGATTTATATTATTAAATTTTATACATCCTGCACTGCAGAAATTTTATTATTTTTATTACATGCTAAACACATCTATCCTAATCCACTTACACTGACAGTCCTTTTCTGTTTAAAAGTTTGTACCAATATAGGTGAAATATCATATATGAATGTGATCCAGTAATTGTGGTCCAGTAGTGATAGTGTGATAAAATTGAGGAACAAAAATTAACAGTCCCTCTGCCTTCCCCTACTGCCTAACAAATCATGTCTGGCTAAAAATTTCTGAAACCTTCTTCAATAAATGTACTATTCTTATAAATAATAAACATCTACATCACGTAATTTTGAGAAAAAAAAATTAAGCAGAAAATTCAAAATTACTTAGATTAAAACTTCTTTTTTTTTAATCAAAAACTTCTAGTTATGTACAGATTTAATTCACATATTTATGTCATGTTTAGAGCAAAATATTATCAACAAATCATTTTTCCTATTTCGCTTACACTTACTTCTACAGGATATTTTCTCCAAAAGAAGGGGGGGGGGGAACTAAAGACAAACTGGAAAAAATCTAACTATGCATTGTAAGTCAGAACACATATTACAACTCTACATGTTAAATTTTCGGGGATCAGATAGTTTCAAACCAGTTTCTAGATATGTTATCTACCTGTACATTCTCGTGGAACCCCAAAGTGCCCTTTTTGAAATTTCCCCCCAGGCGGCCCTTTTTTCTAGAGTCAACACAGTAAATCTTCAATTTTATGCTCCAAAATCATGTTAATTCTGATCCCAAATCTTAGTTTTCCTCGCGGAAGCTAAATTTTTTGTGCTCCCAAGGTGCTCCCAAATGGAATTTTTCTGCTCCCGAGGTGCTCCCAAATGAAATTTTTTCTGATCCCGGGGTGCTCCCAAATCGAATGTTGGAGTTAACATCCCTGCATTAGTCATAACTAGAGTTGCCAACCGCCCCGCGAGGGCCAGCACATCCTGTTTCTAGGGCTTTAGAGTAGTGATGCAACGGATATCAGTTTGGCCAGATATCGAATATCCGTTCAAACTTCTACTTTTTTCTTTAAATTTTCTTGTTTCAAATCATTTAATTAAAAAAAAACAGAAATATTTTTTGGGATTGTTTCCATGAAATTAGCACCAGTTTTTCTGCAATTAAAGCTGATATACAAATAACAATGCCATTGATATTCTCCTTCAAGAGTTGGATAAATATCTTAAAAATCAGTTCCTGAACGAAAAACATCTCCTTTCAACTACTGGAAAATTGTCACTTTGAAAAATAATCAATGACATTTTCTCACCAACCAGCAGTACCACAGCAAGTACACTGATTCTCATAAGCAGGGTCAATTTGTTGGGGGTGTAGGGGGAGGTAACCGAATTCTTTCAAAGATTGATAAACCATGTTTTTGCACAATAATTTCCTCCAATCTTAAAAAAAAAGATAGAAGTTTTTTTCTTATTTTCTATATATTCTAAAAGTATTCAAACAAAATATTTTCGCAAAACTTTGTTTCTTTATTATTTTTATTGAGTTTTTAGAACTTATTCATTTATTTTGTTATGTTATCTCTGTATTTAATGTTGGGCCGAATGTACTGCCAGATATTTGTTATATCCGGCTTTTGCCAATTGTCCGGCATATTGACTGGATATCCATTGACGCGTCCCATAAAAGTTGTGTGCATGATGCCAAATGTCTCGCTTTTCGTACTTAAAAAAAAAAAAAATAGAATAAGGAATTTAATAAATTAAAATGATCTCAGAAGAGATTTTAGACTTTAAGTTTCTTTCCTAAAAAATATGATTTCAGCAGAAGTGATTATATAGCTTCTTTTCTAAACAAGTAATTCTATGATTTTAGCAAAAGTAGTTTTTAATGTATCCTTTTCCGAAATAAATAATTATTATAGTCGTAGTTGAAGATGTGATTTAAGACTACAAGTTTCTCTCATAAAGTCATGTTATCAATACCTATTATGCATTGTTTTAATTATTTTTAAAATGCCAAAGGAAAAGACTATTTTTGTTTGTGAAAGAAAATAAAAAGTTTATTTAATTAAATTGCAAATAACAGTACTATTTGTTTTGATTGCAAAGAAGACAGAAGATCATTAGTTTTCCTGATTGTTTTAACTGTCAGCTATGTTCTAGATGTATAATTATGCCAAATCAGTTGACAGTATAATATAGGGATGCAACGGATAAACAGCAAATATACTGCATCCGGCCAATATGCCGGATAATTGGCAGTAGCCAGATATTAAAAATATCTAGAAAATTAAAATTGCACATAAATTCCACTAACAAAAGCATTAAAACAAAATACACTGTCCATATTTAACATAAAAAAGTCTGCAAATTCAGTAACCTGTAATATAAAATGAGCAAACAGTGGACTGTTTTAAACTAAAAAAAACTACAGTGAATTAAGCAACCTAGATGTGCAACTAATGTAAACTGGACAAACACTGGCCCGTTTTCAACCCAAAAAAAAACATGTGGATTAAACAACCTAGTTGTACACCTCATATGAAGTCAGTATGATTAGAATAGCACAACAAAAAAATCAAATATGAATTTAAAATTCACTTTAAAAATCTGCAAAAATTTGTTAAAAAAGCACTTACCTTTAGTTTTTTTAATTAACCGCTCAGAAATGTCCCTAGCCCCCCCCTGCTTATAACATAAAATCAGCATGCTTTCTTTTATTTAGTTTTATACCTTATTTCTAACAAACATGCACACACACACTTTCTTTTCATACTATAATATATTTCTTTCCTTTCCATCCATACCATGAAACAATTTCAAATTCACTATACATGTTTTTGTATGGTTGCCTGTCAAAACTACCACTGGCAGGGCACTTCACTCCCGCTGTGTATCGCCCACGATGGCACCAGAACCATCACCAAATGAAACATGTAAGCATAAACATTGATATGTAAACAGCACCGGATATGGAATATAGTCCGAATTCAGTTACCTCCCCCCCCCCCCCCCCCCCCCCCATAAATTGACCTGCTTATGAGAAAAGTCTACTTGCTGTAAAACTGGTAGTTGGTAAAAAAAAAAAAAAAAAAATCCACTACCACCACCACCTAATTTTGATAAAGTAGGGAAATTAGTTTGATTTTCCAACAGTTGAATGAAGATGTTTTTCTTTCAATGGGTGACTGATTTTGTAGATATCTATCTAACTCTTGAAGGAGAGCTGATTCAATGACATTGTTATTTGTATCAACTTTGCAATAGAATTGGTACTAATTTTATGGAAACAATGCCAAAAAGATTTCTGATTTTTGAATTAAATGATTTAAAATTAATGAAAAATATATATATTTTAAGATAATAGCTGAAAAATCTAAGAAAACTAGTGAAAATAAAACAATAAAAAGAAAACATGCTTTTACCAGATTACTGGATATCCAGCTGAAAGTTTGGCCGATTGCCATTTGATCTCACACACACACACACAAAAAAAAAAAAAAAGGTTGCAACTGGATATCAAAGAAGCGCCCAACCAAGATATATTGTTAAAATGGTAAATCGTAAAATCTTTCAAAAATATTTGTGATACTTATGTATTATCCCGGCGGTCCACCAAGACAAGCGATTTTTTGCTGAGATAAATGCCAGGCGCATGAAATTATTAATAGATTTGAATACGATTGACAACAGTTTGGCAACTTATTTGACGAAAAAATAGTTTGGCAGGAATGACTGCCAGGATAATAGTACGACATTTGCACTCTTATGCATGTTTACAGTCCTAATTAATAGCTGCAATATTGGTGTAATTTTAATGGCACCAAGCAAACTCAGCAGTCTACAAGTGCCAAAAAAATAATAAAAGTTTAAAAAAAAAAATAGTTTTTATATGCTCTTCATATACATGCAAGGCTACATGTTATGATTTAGTGCAGGGATGGGAAACTTAAAACCTTCATTTTTAAGGCTGTCAACACATAATTATATAATACTATGTCTCTTGCAAACTTTAAATTTCTATTATGTGGCTTGCAGTACAATTCTTGTATTAGGAACATAGACAGGAAGGATGTCGTAAAGGCCAAAGCACGCCCCGAGATTTTGTTAGTTAGATGTCATTAAATCCAGCATTTTTGTTTGAAATTTTACCATTTTCACCTTTTGAGAACCCCTAATATTTATTTTTTTTTTCTCGCTACTTCCCTGCCTTATTATATTTTGTATAAAACATTTATTTATATATTCTAATTATAGCCATGATGAACTACAATATTTAGGCTTGATTAAAGTTATCATAGACCGTGGATGTAAAAGAGAAGACAGAACTGGTACTGGAACTAAGTCCGTTTTTGGAACACAGTCTCGTTACAACTTGAGGAATGGTATGTTGTTTTCTTCTGGCTGATTATAAATTTGGTTTATGCCTGATGATATACTTTATCAACATTTGTTGAAGAGAGGCTAGGTTTTAATTAGAAGTGTACAAGATCATTTTTAAAAATCTAGATCTACGGATATGAATATAAATTATATCATACTGTCATAGTCAGATAATGTAGATGCACGCCAGGCTCGCATATATTCAAAGGTCTTGCAGATAGTTTTCCCGGTAATTCCAAGTTTTTTTTTTATATAAAAAAAAAAGGATAGTTACGTAAAAGAAATATTTTTTTAAGTCACTATAGCCCAAGCGCGTTGCACAGATGTGTGCGCATATGTATTTGCATGTGTTCATATACGCACTATGTATTTAGTTATTGTTGAACTGAAAAGCGTTCTGAGATACCCATTAGGGTTTAAGTGAAAAAAATTTCTATCACCATAATTTTTATTTTTATTTAGCAGTCATAATAACTTGCAGTGGTAGCGTTTGCCGTTCTTTCCCGGATACCTATAAGTTTCAAATTTGTAATGCTGAAAAAATTGCTTTAAAGACTTCAAATAACCAGACCGACCTTTAAATTTATAACAAACATTAATTTTTATTTAACAATTAACAAAAAATACAATAACAGATATAAAATGACTAGGTAAGTAAATTGATGTAATTAAAGAAATCATTTGTCTTACTAATTTTCATTCAAAAACAAAAGGGAGATCATGGCAGTAGCACAATCTGCACAATAAGTTGAATAGGAGGTTGACACTTTGATTATTGGATGCCGGGGGATATTGATAAAAATATGCAATTATTTTGAATCCACATCCTTATAATTGATTACTTTATAACTGCTTGAAATACTGTATAAGATCATCAAACTTCATTGAAATATTGCTAAAATAAACTTTCCTTAAAGATCAAAAGCTGCTAAAAATAAAAGTAATGCCCTTCCTGGGCAGAGGTAGCCTTCTTGGCTCACTGTATTACACCTGCATAGGGCTACACTAAATACGAAACTCGAAACTGAAGCTGGCACGTAAGATCGCTACTTTTAAATGATTCTGCCGCGGACTGATACGAGGAAACGCCCACTTCGGTCGAATGGTGAAGCGGCGGTAAGCAGTAGCCAATCAGATTGCTGTATGACGTCACTCCAGCGTACGCGTGCCTGCCGGCTCCGATCATGATGCAACAACATGGCGGATTTGCCGATGTCTGAGTTTGCTGGAGGAATAATTGTTTACCTCAAAGTGCTTACGTGCTAAGTTTAAATAAAGCAGTACTTGTGATTTTAAAGCATTTAAAAGGTGTTTGGAACTAAGGAAGGTGGAAAAGAATTAAGTTATAACTACACAGGTATTTGAATGATAATTACTATAGAAGTAAGTTGAAGTTAAGTTGAACACTTAGCATTTGAAAATTCTGGGCCAACAAAGCCCCCCTCTTTTCACCTGACTGTATGTACAAAGAAACTTTATAAAACAGGAAAACCTTTGGCATCCGTTATACAGACTGCAATGTTCAAAGAAAGTAATAAAATTTCTCAAAGTCCATTAGTATATTAAGTGAACTTGAAAGTCACAAAAAATCATCAATGCAAGGTTTTTCACACAGTATACCCTACAATAAATGCAAATATACATACAGAATAAGTTGCAACACGACTGCAATATATATACAAAACACTTAAGCATTCACTATGTACAGAACACACATACGGGGCCCCGATTCACGCAACGTTCACACTTTGCACTTACACATAGTACAGATAAATGCATAAATCTTCAGAGTATAAACACTTTTGCAAACAAGAGAATATTAAAAATGATTATATTCAAATAACTACTCTGCAAAACGTATAAACACTTTTACCCTTACAATGAATAAACATTATGCTGAAACAGTTTTAAAAGCTACCTTGTAATTTCAAATAAACACAGTGCAAAAATAATTCAAATAAACACTTTGCTAACAGTAATTGAATAAACACAATGCAAAAACACTTAGACAGAGACACTATGCAAATTACAAAAATAGAGCTCAAAATTAATTTGAGTACTACCCCCACCTATTTCTTTTAAACAGGGACATTTTTCATTTTAATTTTTGTTAAAGACGTTTGTAATGAACCTTTGCAAGTCATTTTTGGTTAATGGTTTTGTGAAAACGTCTGAAAGTTAGATTTACTGCCCACAAAAAGTATGTGAAATTTTTGTGTATTGTACAGGTTTCAAATAAAAAATAATTTTACGTCTATGTGTTTCGATCTATAATTTTCAATGGGCGATTTTATGAAATCTATTGCGGCCTGATTATCAGCATATAAAGTTGTTATAGGTTGCTCACCTTTAATAACTCCCCTATTATAACACTCACTTAAGATGCCGTCAAACCAAATTATTTCTTTCACCACCTCCGTCATTGACACGAACTCTGCTTCCATAGTTGACAAACTCGCACTCTTTTCTTTAAATGTTCGCCAACCTATGGGGGACCTTCCTAATAAAAGCAACTGGCCTCCGAGAGACGTTCGGTCATCCCGGTTCGCAGCAAAATCAGCATCAGAGTAAACAACAAGTTGAGGGTGTTCACATAATAATTCCAACTTATAGTGAGCTGTATGCACTGTATACCCTAAAAGTCTCAACAGTCCGTCCCAATGTGACATGCCAGGGTTCGACTGGAATTGACTAAATATATTTACCGCATATGCGATATCAGGTCTAGTTCTATTAGAAATAAATGATAGGCAACCTAAAATACTTCGGTAAGGCAATTTAGGCATTTCACTGATTTCCTCTTGTGTAGTTGGGCAGAATTTCTTGGAGTAAACTGAGCCTTTTGCTATTGGGAGAGAAGATATGGGTATTTTAAAATGGCTAAATCGCTCATTTACTTCCTCAATGTAGGAGCGTTGGTGTAGCCAGACTTTACCACCATTTGCTTCAAATTCGACACCTAATAGTGTACGAGTTCTTCCCAAGACTTTAATATCAAAATGGCCTTTCAGGTTATCCAAAGCACTGAGTACGGGTTTTTTAACTTCCTTTCAACAAAAGGCAAAGCAATTTATGGGACTTACATAAAAACCTTTATTACTCTAACATCAATCATACAATTCCAACGCCAGTTTTATCAGGCGTCCAAAACAAAAACAGTCCCAACAAAATTTTATATAAAACTAAATTAAATCTTTAGAATCCTCGCACCTCTCATTATTGTAACGTGCCCTCATTCTCGAGTACATATTTTATACTTCAGCTCGAGTCAAATTTCTCGGTTTTATTACCATGGAGTTTGGTGCGTTTGTTAATTCATCATCACATAATACGTTGATAATGTCGACGGAACTTTACTACTCCCATGGGGGAAAGCACATCCGTCACAGGAGTGACGATGCTGCTGAAAGAAAATCTTTGTTTACGATCTTTTATTGGAACTGTACCTGATTGTCCGGATCACTGTATTATTAATAATTTTTTTTTTTTAAACAGGTTCGAAAAATAAATAATTATATCCTCATAATACACTGTAATAATTCAATTTACAATAACACGATTGAATATAAAAGTACATAAACCTGATCCTACTTTATTAAAAAGGATCTAACTTGAGCCTGGATAATGCATCAGCATTTCCATGTTGAACGCCCCTTCGATAAGTAATTTTCAAATTGTATCGCTGCAACGCTAAAGCCCACCTTGTTAATTTGGCACTGTGTGGAAGGCCATCTGTCAAATATGTTAAGGGGTTATGATCTGATACGATCTGGATTTCCGTGCCAAATATCCAAGTATCAAATTTTTTTAGTGCTTCTAAAACTCCATATGCTTCTCTCTCAATCGTAGACCATTTCATTTGGCTGGGGTTTAGTTTCTTGCTGAAAAAAGCAATAGGGACTTCCTCTTCCTTGGCGTCCTTTTGTGCGAGACACGCGCCAATAGCTGTAGCCGATGCGTCACTGTACAACTGAAACGGCTTGTCAAGATCTGGGGTGTGTAAGATATCTTCATCAATTCCTCTTTCAATCGAGTAAACGCTTGGTCCTCAGCGGAGCCCCAAGGTATAGTAATCGGTACTTTCTTCTTGGTTAGTTCTGTTAGTGGCAAAATTATTTGCGCGAATTGTGGTATGTAACTCCTATAATAACTTGCTAGACCAATTAAGCTTCTTAGCTCTTTCTTGGTAGTAGGCCTTGATATCCTCGTTACAGGTTCAATCTTCTCCGGATCCGGTGTATGCCGACCGGAACCTACAATATGGCCCAAAAATTTTACCTGGGTTCTCCCGAACTCGCATTTCGCAAGATTCACAGTAAGTCCTACTTCCCTCAATGTTTTAAAGACTTGGCTTATATGCTTTAAATGTTCTTCCCAACTGTTAGAGAAAATGGCTACGTCGTCAATGTATGCACAGCAATAATCACGATGTACGAATAATGCTTTATCCATTGATTTCTGGAATGTCCCTCCGGCGTTCTTCATCCCAAAAGGTAAGACTTTCCATTGATAATGCCCCGAATGTGTTACAAAGGCGGTGAAATGCTTGGTTTCTTCATGCATGGGAATCTGCCAGTATCCCTTCGTTAAGTCTATGACGGTTATAAATGCAGCTTGACCTACTCTGAATATTAAATCCCTGGCGATTTTCATGGGATATGAATCAGGCACCGTGAAACTATTCAATAGTCTAAAATCAATACATAACCTCACGCTTCCATCCTTTTTGGCAACACAAACAACATGATGTGCCCATTCGCTATCGCTTGGTTCAATGAGGTCCATTTCAATTAGCTCCTCGATTTGGCGATCAACTTCTTTTTGTAAACTGATGGGTATTCGATACGGTTTGAGTCTCTTTGGAGTGCAGTTCTCCGTAACTTTAACATAATGCCCGTCGACTTTGGCATGCCCTGGCTTTGAACTAAAAATGTCCATATATCTCTTCAGTACATCAAATAACTCTTGGGTTTGCTCTTCAGTTAAATTATGATTTCTAGTTTTCTCCAAATGTTTTCGGATGTCCTCTACCTCTTTCTTTGTTTTATCAGTAGGCGCGTAATGGATTACGCCAAAGTCTTCATTCATTTCGTAAACAACACCAATGTGATTTACCCTCTGCACATACGGTCGTACTTTATTCACGTATAGCTCTCTAGTACTACCATCCTCTAATTCAACTCTTACCGAATGCGGTCTGGCGATTTGAATTACCGTTGCCGGTCCAATCCAAGTGCTTAAAAGTTTGTGAGTTGATGATGGGAGTAATATCAACACTTTGTCGCCAATGGCAAACTGTTTTTCTCTCGCACGAAGATTATACCTGGAAACGTATTCTCTTTGAGCTTTCTCAGTGTTTTCGGAAGCAATCTCATTAGCTTTACGTATATTTTCAACTAAATCTTCAAGATATTTAGTGATTGGTCTGGACGCGGTCGTTGGGATAGTTCGTTCTCCCATCCAAATACTTTTCAATAAAGATAATGGTCCTTGTGGTAACCGCCCATAAACCAATTGAAATGGTGATAGCCCCGTGGTGCTGTGTGGCACTTCACGATACGCGAACATGAGATATGGTATATGTATATCCCAGTCTCTCCCATGCTCTTGTATGTTTTTATTCATCATCTCCTTAAGAGTTTTATTCCATCGTTCTACTGCCCCCATACTTTCCGGATGTCCGGGTGTCGAAAAACGAGGCACTACCCCTAATAGATTTTCAAATGATTGAGTCAGCTTGGAAGCGAAATTCGTACCCTGGTCGGTGCATATCACTTTTGGAAAACCGGTGTGGGTGAAAATCTTCATTAAAACGTCACACGTTGTCTTGGCACTAATCTCTTACACTGGAATTGCCTCGGCCCACTTAGTACATAAATCCACAGCACAAATAATATATCGATGTCCTCTCCTCAATGCAGGCTCTAGTGGTCCTATACAGTCTACGCTCCAGACTTCAAAAGGATTTTCAGGCCTAACGATAGGCTGTATGGGAATATGATCCCGATAGGTGCTAGTTCTCCTCAATTGGCATTCTTTGCAACTTTGACAGTATAACTTTACATCTTGCCTGATATTAGGCCAGTAAAATGAATGTCTGATTCTTTGTAGAGTCTTATTTTGCCCTAGATGTCCTGCCAACGGAATCTCATGTGCCATTCTTAAAATAAAATTCCTTCTTTCTTTTGGAATTACTACTTGCTGAATTTCTTCTCCACAGACATAATCCTTATGCTGTAGTATTCCCTGATCAATGAGATACGAATTTTCTTGCCTTTCCGCCCAATCAAAGCTTCTCTTGAGTGTCTCGTCATCGCCTTGAAGTTTCGCCAACTCTGAAATGGCATCTAGCTTTCTACTCGCAGACTCACTTGCTGTCAAGACATTCACATTCGGCGTAGTGGAATTCAAATCCAAAGATATTTGTACATTTACATCCTCCTCTGCTTTCCCTACAGTTTCTACTTCCACATTTGAAATTGTTTCTTGCCATAATTGTTTATTATGATAAAGTTCAATGTTCTCATTTAGCATCTCAAAAGCTGAACGACTTATTAACATATCGCTGGTAAGTTTCTTTGAAACGGCACACATAATTGCTGTATCGCCATGTTTACCATCGTGGATTTTCATCTCATATGTCCGAAGTGGAGCGGTTTCATTATCGCCAAACGCGGACGATAACTCTATTTGTCCTTCTCCTTCAAAAGGCATACCATGTACTAATTCCTCGCGAATTACAGATATCTGTGCACCAGAATCCACTATACCATTAAAAATTGATTTTCCACATTTGATTTTAACCTCAATGAGGTCATCCAATTTTTTGTGATTACTTGATTGAGATAATGGAACGGAGATCTTTGCTGTCAACACATCTATTTTCCCGGCTGTATCAGCGCTTACAGTGTTTATTTTCGGTTGTGAAATTTGTCGAGTAAAAGTATTGTTTTGAGTATTCGTCATATTACTTTTAAATTGTCGTCCTTGCCCACAGAACTTAGAAATATGCCCCTCTTTACCGCAACCAAAGCATGTGGGGTTAAATCTGCATTTAACCAACGTTTCATCTTGACGTTTCTGAACCCACTTAGGAATGGTTTGAGACGGAGACTTCGACGCCATCCTAGCTCCTTGTTCCATTGGACGCTCATAAGTTCTCTCATTACCTTTATTTTTCGAATCACCTCCCCACGACCTCTTCGCTAAATCATGGACGTTAACATATTCGTCTAGTTTATCTGCCAACTCAAACGGGATTATCAACTTAGACCACTGGTCCAAAAAATGCTCACGTATTTCATGTGGAACTCTCCTCTTGATTTGGTCAGCGATAATCAATTTCTTCAACCCGTCATAATCCTCGATTTCTAATCCTTTTACCCACTCTTCAAAATAGTTATTTCAAAACAGAAATCTCTCCACGTTTTCTCTGGCACTTTTTGATGGGTCATAAATTTCCTCCTAAAACTTTCAGGGCTTAATTTAAATCGTCTTAACAAAATCGATTTTATATACTCATAGTTTTCTGCATTCTCTACCGGTTCTCTATTAATCAGCTGAACAATTTCCGTTAGTAATAAATTTAATAAACGAAAGACCCATTCCTTGTTATCTACTTTCAATCTATTAGCATGATTTTCAAACATCGCTAAATAGCATGTAATATCAGATTCGCGCGGGTCAAACTTAGGTGTGTACTTGAATAATTCTAACCTAGCTTTCCCAGCGTCTCTAAAATTTTCGTCTCTAATGTTTGTTGACAAGTCTGTTCTACTATTTGCCTCAATTTCCAATTTTCTTACCTCAAATTCTCTCTGCTCTCTTTCTCTTCTTTCTTCAAATTCTCTTTGTTCCCGTTGTTTTCTTTCTTCAATAAATGAACTAAGCATTTCCTTTACCAATTCTAAATCTTCTTCATAAATATGGCTACTGGTAATCATTTTCTTTAGATCCGGTAGTAACAAACCAGGTGAAGGATTTTCACCGATCTCTTCCGCTAACTTAATTAAATCTTCCTTCTTTCCCTTATTTAAAAACGACATGGCTCTTCTCACAACTAAATAACTTCTCCACTTCCTAGGTTCTGATCCTGCCGACTGCGCCAGTACGGGTTTTTTAACTTCCTTTCAATAAAAGGCAAAGCAATTTATGGGACTTACATAAAAACCTTTATTACTCTAACATCAATCATACAATTCCAACGCCAGTTTTATCAGGCATCCAAAACAAAAACAGTCCCAACAAAATTTTATATAAAACTAAATTAAATCTTTAGAATCCTCGCACCTCTCATTATTGTAACGCGCCCTCATTCTCGAGTACATATTTTATATTTCAGCTCGAGTCAAATTTCTCGGTTTTATTACCATGGAGTTTGGTGCGTTTGTTAATTCATCATCACATAATACGTTGATAATGTCGACGGAACTTTACTCACTGTTTATTACATTTTGATTTTTACCAAAAATAACGAAGTCGTCTATATACAAAATTAAAATTAAGTAATCTTTAAAAATATATGCACAATTCCCCCAATCGAATTTATTGAAGCCCATTTCTAGTAAAGTATTATGTACCTCGAAAAACCACTGCCGACCACTTTGTTTCAAGCCATAGATAGCTCGGTCTAAATGGCAGTATTTTTCAATTTGGTCCTGCACCTCAAAACCAGGAGGCTGCGACATATAAATTTCTTCATTTAAGGGGGCTTACAAGTACGCACATTTCACGTCGCACTGCAGGTGAGACCAACCACAAAAAGAGACAAGGAAAGCGAAAAAGAATCTTATGAAGCTGAAGTTAACCACAGGGCTAAAGGTCTCATCGTATGAGATGCCTTTTTCTTGTTTATATCCCTGGGCAACTAACCTCGCTTTGAATCTTACGACTTTACCAGTCTCGTCTCGCTTTAGGGTAAAAACCCATCTACAACCTACAGGTGTGACATTATTTGGCAGGTCTTCTAAATGCCATCCCCCCCCCCCGATCTTTCATTATGTCAATTTCCTCCCTCATGGCTTTAAGCCACTCTTCTTTATACTCTGACTTGACTGCCTGTTTAAATGTCCTCGGGACAACTACACGATCTAGTCATAATCTCTTTTCCGACCTTATTTTGGACATTTTTAAAATTTTCATTTGCCCACTTATCTCTAATAGATAAAGAATTAAAGCATGTTACCACCCTTTTGAGACACCCTGTGTATATAGAGACCCTCGTCAGGGTCTTCAATAAACAATCGAGACTCTGTTAATTTCTAAATTACTATATTTAATTTAAGAAAACTATTCAGTTAGGTATTCATACAAATTTTTAAACCAGGCTGTGGATCACACTGGGTACTTCATTCTACTGATTAACAAACAAATTGCTGCCTTTGCTCAATCAACGTAGACTTAGTTTCAGGTCTCTCTCTTCACCTTTTCACCAAACCTTTACACTCTGAACTCCTGGGAGTGTTTTAGGCACCAGGCCATCAGTTTCTCCCAGCAGGCGCGAATGATCTCCTCCACATAAATATATATATATATTGGCCTGCGTCAAATTTAGTTGTCATAGTGGGCTGCAGCATGTATAAAGTTGTGTTACCTGCTGTAAATAGTTTCATCTACAGTGCATGAAGTAAACTACAACAGCAAAGTTCTAGAAAACAACGTGAAGCTTTTTTTTTTATAGATTAGCTACTGTGATGCAAACATTATGTTCAACAATTTTGAAAATTCTGCTTTGATTAATTTAACTTCTATTACATATATTAGAAAAATATTTAAGAATGCATAACTCAGTTATTTAAAAATGGCGCTGGTTTAGTTATCTTCAGTGTGTGAAAGTGTTATTCTTCAATGCAAATGCAAATTAAATCACCGTTTTCCAGCTATGATCATGGTTCAACATGCGAATGCAATTTCAATTTTAGATGTTTTAACAAGAATTCCAATCATATTTATTCCTTGATAATAACCAATGTCTTATGATCATTGATAGAGTGTATTTAAACACTTAATTCAAAATAAGCCTGGGGGGGAAAAGAAAAAAAAAAAACTTTTTGTCCATTCTATATAAAATTATTTTAACTGTGGAAGAATTATGAACTTTGGCATATTATTATTATTATTATTATTTTAAATAGGTATTTTTCCACTGTTGACCACAAAAAAAGTGTTTTGGAGAGCAATCTGTGAAGAACTTTTATGGTTTACATCGGGGAGTACTAATGCCAATGTTTTAAAGGAGAAAGGCATTCATATATGGGATGGTAACAGCTCAAAAGAGTATATGGCTTCTATTAATTTATCATATCCAGAAGAAGGTGAGTGGAATACAGTCGATACTCTGAAATCCACACCTATAATCCACAATAATGTACCTGTAAACAGTGAAATTCATGGTTGAGGCTTTGAAATTGAAGATAGCTGTGAATGAATTTTATAATGTATTTAGTGTGGTTTATCTTTCTTGTTTGTGTTGTAAAGCCATAATTTTTTTGCTATCATTTTTTAATATTTTATGAATTTAAAAAAGCATTATGTTACAAGTTTTGCTTTGTTCATAGTTACTCATCTCATCCCACTATCAATTCTCCCCTTCCCCAATGTAAGAAAAAAGTTATACAACTACTTTGCAATTCATATTTTTATTGTAATTTAAAATAATCATAAAGTGGTTTTGACATTTTGTCGCTTGTTACATTTGTTTGGCTGCTTTGTGGATGCTTTCAGAGCTCTAAGAGCATTAAAAATCACTACAAATTAAATTTGTAAGTTATGAGTTGAATTTTTTTACTATGTTAAATTTATTTTTAATTTTACACGAACATGCAAGCAGAAAAGCATAAACTACTTTTAAAATCTGAAAATAAGCCTGTTCTCTAATTTTGGTGATTTTCCACCTCACTATGCTGAACCCCTATAAAGTTTTTGGACTATATTCCGTATACGGTTCTGTTTACATTTTGATGTTTTGTTTACAAATTGATTTGGCGTTGGCTCTGGTGCCGTCATGGGCGATGCTCAGCTGGAGTGAAGTACCCTGCCAGTGATTGTTTAGACTAGTAACCAAAGAGAAACATGGGGTGTTTTGAAGTATGGGATTTTCATTCAGTGCTAATTGAATGATGATAGTTGTTTGTTTGTGGCTGGTGATAGAGTGGATTAAGTTAATGTTTGAATTTCCTTGTGGTTTTGATTCTGTTTTACGGACATTTATCGTAGGTTAGTAAGCGCATCGGGGAATTTCGTCGTCAGTATTTATGTGTGGAATATGGAGTTTTTTTATGATTTGAAAGGAAAAGGAGCGTTCTTTTATGTGTGTTTGATAGAAATATGGTGTGAATATAGAGCTAAATAAAAGAAAGCATGCTGGTGTTACGTTATAAGCCGGTGGGTGTTGGGGACATTTCTGAGCGGTTATTTAAAAAAATAAAATAAAGGTAAGGGCTCTTTTTTAACGAATCTTTGCAATGTTTAAGGTTTTTAATGTGAATTTTAAATTGATATTCGATGTGTTTTATGTTTTCGTAAGTGCTATTTACGTGCTATTCTAATCATACTGACTTTATAAGAGGTGTACAACTAGGTTGTTTAATCCACCGATGTTTTTTTTGAGTTGAAAACGGGCCAGTGTTTGCCCAGTTTACATTAGCTGTACAACTAGGTTGCTTAATTCATTGTTTTTTTAGTTAAAAACGGTCCCCTGGTTGCGTAGTTTACATAGCTGTACAACTAGGTTGTTGAATCCACTGAGGTTTTTTTAGTTAAAAACGGACCACTGGTTGCCTAGTTTAGATAGCTGCACAGCTAGGTTGCTGGATCCACTGAGGTTTTTTTAGTTAAAAACGGGCCACTGGTTGCCTAGTTTAGATAGCTGTACAACTAGGTTGCTGAATCCACTGAGGTTTTTTTAGTTAAAAACGGACCTGGTTGCCTAGTTTAGATAGCTGTACAACTAGGTTGCTGAATCCACTGAGGTTTTTTTAGTTAAAAACGGTCCACTGGTTGCTCATTTTTAGTGGAATATATGTGCAATTTTAATGTGCTGATCGTGGAAAATGGTTGGCGACAGTTGCTGGAGCTTGGCGGCCGCCAAGCTCCAGCGACTGTCGCCATCTTTACATGGGGTGCGCACCGGCTTGTATGATTTTACCAAGTTTTTTAACATCCATATTCTTATTACATAATTTGTGAATTATGTGTTAATAGATGAATATAATTATGCAATTTTAGAACTGAATCTTAGCAATGTGAGGCATTTGTAAAACATTACTCACATAACAACTTTCATTATTTTGAGTAGCAATTATTTTTGTTGTTATTTTATATAACTTTTTGTAATTATTTTTATTTCAATGAAGGCGATTTGGGTCCAGTGTATGGTTTTCAGTGGAGGCATTTTGGAGCAGAGTATGAAGATATGAGTAAAGATTACACTGGTAAAGGAGTTGATCAGTTAGCTAATATAATTAAACTCATAAAAGAGAGGCCGTGGGATCGAAGAATTATCTTATCTGCATGGAATCCTTCTGGTATGTGTTCATTTATGTCCAAAAGTATTTACTTTTAATTTAATTTTTGCCATTTGATTCTTATAGTATATGAATAAGTCTATGTGTGGGCATGCTTTGTGCATTACTTAAACACATTATGCTCAAAACTTAAAAAAAAAAAAAAAAAAAGTATTTTTTGACTCCAATCAAGGCTGTACCCAGAAGGGTGGTCCTGGGGGTCTAAACCCCCTAACCCCCTCCCCCTCCAAATTTTGATTTTTGTTAACAAAATGGTGGTGATTAAATCTTTTTGTGCAAAACTGCCTTTTCCACTATTTCGATTCTCCCCAAGTTTTTTTCTGAGTACGACTCTGACTCCAATTAAAGGTAATTAAATTTGTTTGTTTGTGGGATTACGGCCGATTAGCTACTTGTGTGCTCTAGGCCGAAGGGTGAGGCGCCCTCCGTGGAGGTCTTTCTAAGGGGTCCTAACCCGTATTTACACTGAGTTTCAGAGAAAACCACGGAAAACTCCGAACGGTTAGATCGACGGACGCGCGATGGGACCCGAACCCGGGACCTTCACACTTCGCCCGTCTACCATTTCAACAGATATCCACCCCATTTTTTGGATAGTTGAAACATTTGAACCATTTAACAGTTAAAACTGATTAATAATTCTCAACTACTTTGTTTTAATTAATTTATATATATAGATATATATCTGGGGACCTCGCTATCATAAAAGATATACAATTACAAAAACTCATGCAGAAGGGCACTAAACACAGAATTCCACCAAAATTCTCTCTATATGGCATTGTAATTCAATTTACATATGATTTAAATTACTACATTTACGAGTTATATCCATAAAGTAAGTTCCGTTTGGTTATATAAGAAAAACATGTACAGATACAGAAACAAATTTATTGTACAAAAATCTACAACTGTTAAACTACTTTTCTACATAGCTTCCAAAATTTTGTAGGCACTTGTCATAGCGTGGCACAAGTTTTTGTATTCCTTCTTCATAGAAGGTTCCCACCTGTGTTTTCAACCCTGTGGTAACATGTTCTTTCAGCTCGTCCTCATCGTTAAAGTGTTGACCACCAAGGAAAGATTTTAGGTTTACACCTAAAGATGAAAGTGAGATGAGAGTCGCTAGGAGCGAGGTCTGGGCTGTACGTAGGATGAACAAACACGTCAGAGTCAAATTTCTGTAGGAGTTGTTTTGTCACGTTCGCAGTGTGAGGTTGGGCATTATCGTGCAAAAAAACAACACCTTTTGACAGTAATCATCGGCGCTTGTTCTGTTATTGCGCGGCGCAATTTCTTGATGGTCTCGCAGTAAACATTTGCATTGATTGATTGGCCTCGTGGTAAGAAATCAATTTGCAAAATGCCTTTTCTGTCCCAAAAAACGGTGCACATAACTTTTCTAGGAGTCAAGGTTTGCTTAAGTTTAACTTTCGTTGGGGAGGAAGTGTGCCTCCATTCCATTGAGTGCTGTTTACTTTCAGGGGTGTCGTAAGCTACCTAAGTTTCATCCCCCGTGACTATCCGAGAAAGAAAATCATCGCCGTCTTCTTTGTAGCGTGTCAAAAACTGAAGTGCACTGCCCATCCATTGTTTTTGGTGTTGTTCAGTTAGAATTTTAGGTACCCAACATGAGCAAAGTTTTCGAAATTTCAGTTTTTCAGTAACAATTTCATGAATTAGTGATCGTGAGATTTGCGGAAATTCCATAGCAAGACACTAATTGTAAACTTACGGTTTTGCTGAATCTTCTCCTCAGTTGCGTGAACCAGTTCATCGGTAACCAAAGACGGGCGTCCACTTCGTTCTTCATCATGCACTTGATCACATCCTTCATTGAACTGTCCGACCCATCTTCTAACCATTGAATCACTCATAGCATGTTTTCCGTAAACCTTGCAGATTTGCTGATAAATTTCACTTTTTAACTTTCTTTGCATTTAGAAAACGAATCACAGATCTGATTTCACAAGTGGGGGCATTTTCAATTAAGGCTGATATTATAAAGAAGCACTACAGAGAACACGTCAGCAGCAGCGATCTGAAAATGAGGTACATTTCTTCTCCTTGAGTCAGAGTAACTGCCGCGCATGCTCAGAACTGCAATCACAGCACTGCCGCAGGTAGAAATAGAAACGGAACTTACTTTGTAGATATACCTCGTATAATACTGCCTTACAACACTCCTTTTGAAGCCTTCTCTACTTGGAAAGTGAAAGACTTTCAATCTTTAAGCATAATACTGCTAAATAGCCGACATAGTTGTAAGGGGTGAAAGCACCATACTCCGTTTCAGGTTCAACTTCCGGCGGCCGGGATTCGATCCTCAACTGGGTGTGGTTGTCATCTTCATAGGGGGCGACTTTGGTCCACTTACTATGTGCCCCCATAATAAAGAGACTGACAATTCCGGCCTGTTGTGGGCAAAGGCTGGCCATTAGAAGAAAAAAAAAAAGATATTGCTAAATATGTTAAACACAGATTTCCTTTCAATAGTCATTTTCATACTCCAATAGACTTTATAAAGCAGCACTTCATCATTACTTATCTAGATACTATATCCTCCAATAACTATGTATTTATACGTAAACAGTTATACCACACTTTGTTAGCCTCTTCAATTGTAAATAATAGCATCTATTCCTCTACTAATCTACTGTAGTCTAGTTTTGCTTTGAATGGCAATAGTTGTAAAAGTTTATTTTATTTTATTTTATTTATTTATTTCTTTATTTATTTTTTTTTTGGTAGAATAAACTTGTTCTCTTTTTTTTTTTTTTTTTTTGTGTGTGTGTTGTGACGTGATGTGATTGAGTACTTGATGTGTGTATCGTAATCGTAATGAATCGTAAACTGTAACCGTGGCTTAGCAGAATGTATAAGTACGAGGAATCTGAGGCCAGAATGGCATGCTTGTATACACTGCTGTATTTAGTCGATTTTAATAAATTTGTGATTGCAGTATCGAGTTCTTATTTATACCACATAACATGGTGGCAGCGGGAAAGTAGACTTGGTGTTTGAAAGCATTCTTATGGAAGTGAGTGCAGCGAAGTCGTGAGGGAAGCTTGTCGGATTGTATTTGGTAAGCAGTTTGTTTTTGGTGTATATGAATAGTTATGGAGGCTTCTGCAAAACTGCCGTTTACTTTTGAAATGAATGGAAATCTCGCTGCTAATTGGAATAAATTTAAACAGTCTTTTGAGATATACTTGGTAGCGTCTGAGAAGATTGCTAAATCTGATAATATTAAGATTGCACTGCTATTGAATTTAATGGGTCCTCAATGTTTGGATATATATAATAGTTTCAAATTGACAAATGAGGAGAGGGTGAATTACTCTGTGGTAATACAAAAGTTTACTGAGCATTTTGCACCTAGGAAGAACACAGTTTTTGCAAGGTATCGATTTTTTAATTGTATTCAAAAAGAAATGGAAACTGTTGATGAATTTGTTACTAATTTGAAAGTTTTAGCAAAAGACTGTGATTTTGGTGCCCAGGAGTCTTCTTTAGTATGGGATTTACTTATAATAGGAGTTAAAGATTCAAGTATAAAAGAAAACCTGTTGATTGAAGCTGATTTGAGTTTGGACCAAGCAGTTGATTATTGTAAGGCAAAGGAGAGCAGCGATAGAGAAATTAAATTAATGAATGAAAATAACAATGCCCATGTTGATAAAATATCAAGTTCCAGGCGGCAGGGTTTTTTTCAGTCTCAGAGAGAGGGGGACAGGCAGAATACAATAGGTAGAACTAAAAGTTATGATGAAAAACCTCTGAAGAAGGTTTGTGGAAGATGTTTGTCTCGGCACGCGTTTGGTAAATGCCCGGCATTCGGTAAAAAGTGTTTTAAATGCGAAAATTTAAATCATTTTTCAGGTGCTTGCAAAAATAGAGCCGTAAATGAGGTAGGCGATGAAAATGTCGCGATTGAGGATGCTGCTCCAGAGTTATTAAATTTTGATTCTGTGGTTCTGGACATTAGGAAGGAATGGATTGGAGTTAATGGGAAAAAAATATTGTTTAAAATAGATTCAGGTGCACAGGCTAATATTTTACCACTTGATAAGTATAATGTGGTTAAAGGTGATACCATGTTGTGTAAAACAGAAAAGATCTTGAGATCATATACAGGTCATCATTTAAGGGTAGTTGGAATGTGTGAATTGAATTGCAAATATGGAGGGAGGAGTGAACTTTTGCAGTTTTTTGTAGTTAACCAACATTCAAGTGCTTTGCTGGGGTTGGCCGCTTCTGAAAAATTGGAAATTATAAAGCGCGATAATAAGCGGCAAATTGATATGGTGGAGTCGGCTAATATTTTTGAGCAGTATAAAGACGTTTTTGAAGGAAATTTAGGTAAGTTGCCTTATACTTATGATATAAAACTATCTGATCATGCACTGCCTAAGATTGCTGCTCCTCGTGTTATACCACATGCTATAAAAGATAAAGTCAAGGCGGAGTTGGATAGAATGGTGAAGTTTGGGGTTCTTGAAAGAGTGAGTGAAGCCACTGAATGGGTTCATCCCATAGTTATAGTGCAAAAAGCCCAATGGAGAAGTAAGAATATGTATGGATCCAAGAACTCTTAATAAATACGTCAAGAGGGAACACCATCCCATTCCGAATCAAAGTGTCTTATTTTCAGAGATTGAGGGTGCTCGGTGTTTTTCTGTACTGGATGCGTCGAATGCATTTTTACAAATTCCATTGTCCAAAGAATCTAAAAAGTTATGTACCATTGCTACTCCCTTTGGAAGGTTCTGGTTTGCAAGATTACCATATGGACTGGCTTCCTCTCCTGAGGTGTACCAGAAGACTATCGAGGATGTCTTTTTGGGGGTGAGTAATATTTTAATTTATATTGATGACATTTTGATATACGGCAAGACAGAAGAGGAACATGATAGAAAATTAAAAGAAGTTTTAGATAGAGCCAGAAAGTGTGATTTAAAATTGTCTAAAACTAAAAGCAAAATTAAAGTCTCTTCGGTAAACTATTTGGGCTATAATTTGTCAAGTGAGGGTATTAGTGTGTCGGAGGATAAAGTTAAAGCAATCTTGGACTATAGAGTCCCCACTGATAAGGGTGAATTGCAGAGATTTCTTGGTATGATAACATATCTATCCAAATTTGTTCCGAATTTATCTGATAAAACTGGAACTTTGAGGCAATTGCTTAGTACGAGGAGTGAATTTGTATGGTCTGAAAATGAGGCTAAGGCTTTTGATGAACTCAAAAAATGTATTACTAATGCTCTGGTACTTTCCTTTTTCGATCCTAATAAAAAGTCTGTAATTTCTGTTGATAGTAGCCAGTACGGCTTGGGAGCAGTTTTGTTACAAGATAATCATACAATAGCTTATTCTTCTTTGGCTTTAAGTGATACTCAACAAAGGTATAGTCAAATTGAAAAGGTTGTAGGAAGTTTCATTATTACATTTATGGGAAAAAGTTTTTGGTAGAGACTGATCATAAACCTCTTTTAGGGTTATTGCAAAAACCCATTGAGAAACTGTCTCCTCGATTGCAACGAATGGCTCTTGAATTGTTTAAATATCAGTTTGATTTGGTTCATGTGCCAGGGAAGAAATTGTACATTGCCGATGCACTGTCCCGTAGCCCTTCTTTAGAGGAATTTCGGGCGCCATTTTTAGAGGGGGATGCTGCTACAGTTTATTCAATATTAACGACAAGTGATGATAAAACAAATGCGATTAAACGGGCACTTCTTGGCGATCCGATAATGCAGGAATTGAAAAAATGTATCAAGGAAGGTTGGCCTAAACAGTACAGCTCAATATCCAAAGCTCTAAGGCCGTATTGGGATAAGCAAACCGAATTAAATGAACATAATGATCTTTTATTTGTTGGAAATAAATTAGTAGTACCTGAAGCTTTGAAAACTGAAATGCTTCAAAAAATTCACATAGCTCATCAGGGTGTTAATTCGTGCATTAATAAAGCTAAAAAAGCAGTTTATTGGCCTGGTATGACAACAGATATAAAAAATTATGTTTTATCTTGTGTTACTTGCCAGTCTACCCAGAGAGCTAATGTTAAACAAGAACTTATGTCATATCCTATACCCGTGCGTCCGTGGGAAGAACTGGGAATCGACTTTTTTTACAGTAATGGTGAACAGTATATTTTAATAGTTGATTACCATTCAAAATTTATTGAAGTTAAAAAATTGACATCCATAACATGTGAGAATGTTATCAGTGCACTTAAGCAAATCTTTCGTACACATGGCATACCAAGGAAAATACATACAGATAATGGCCCACCATTTAACAGTGAATTGTTTTCTAGATTTGCTTTCGAATATGATTTTGTCCATGTAACTTCATCACCATATTATCCCAGGTCCAATGGGACGGTCGAGAAAGCAGTTGGGTCTATTAAACTAATCTTGCTTAAAGCTAAAATTACCAAAACGGACTGTAACCTTGCACTGTTGGAATATAACAATACCCCTAAAGATAATTTACCCTCGCCTGCTGAGATGTTGATGGGGCGTCAACTGAGAACTTTATTTCCTGTTAAATCTAGTCTTTTGAACCCAAAGTTCCCTTCTAAAGCTACAGTTAGGAAATTACGTGATAATAAGGAGCGAAGTAAAAAGTATTATAACAGACAAACTAAAGATTTATCTCCTTTGCAGAAAGGCGATCAAGTTTATTTACAGATGGGACATCGAAGGTGGATTCCAGAGGAAGTGTTGCAGAGACATGATGCACCTCGATCTTATCTGATACAGACTCCGACAGGAATTCTGATAAGAAACAGAGTTCATCTTCGCCCAGCCCGTAACCTGAGCAGTCCAGCCACGGATTCTTTCCTCCACAAGTGGCTTCGACATTGACTTCATCTGGTGATTCTTCAGTCCCGCAACAGGAAGCACTGGTTTCGCCGTCCCCGCCCCCGTTGCCTGGTGAGAGGGAATCAACTGTATTGAGACCTGAAGCGGCTTCTACGAGTGGTTCGCTTTCAACGGCTTTTGAGCAGGTGTTACCCGAAAGACCAAGGCGCACTGTTAAATTTCCGGCGAGGTACAAGGACTATGAACTTTATTAGATTTGAAGAACTTTTTTTATTTTGATGTGAGGCTTTTACAGTTTGGATCTTTTTAAAGGAGGGGAGATGTGACGTGATGTGATTGGGTACTTGATGTGTGTATCGTAATCGTAATGAATCGTAAACTGTAACCGTGGCTTAGCAGAATGTATAAGTACGATGAATCTGAGGCCAGAACGGCATGCTTGTATACACTGCTGTATTTAGTCGATTTTAATAAATTTGTGATTGCAGTATCGAGTTCTTATTTATACCACATAACGTGTGTGTGTGTGTGTGTAAACAGTTATACCACACTTTGTTAGCCTCTTCAATTGTAAATAATAGCATCTATTCCTCTACTAATCTACTGTAGTCTAGTTTTGCTTTGAATGGCAATAGTTGTAAAAGTTTATTATTATTATTATTATTTTTTTTTTTTTTGTGTGTGTGTGTGTGTGTGTTAAAACTTTTACGGAGATTATTTTAAGTAGAAATGAGTTTATGAATGGACAAAATGGTGGACATTTACTGTCATATCTGAAAAACATAATGATTACTCTATATCTATAGGAAATAGTTATGATCTACACAATAAAATATGTAATATTAATAATATTACCTCTTTATATACATATGATTTTAAAGATTTATTTAACAATATTTCTCTTGACGACCTTTACAACGTAATTAATGAATTATTGGAAACTTGTGTTAATAATATTATGCTTCCATCCCATGTTGATGTAATTTATTTCAATTGTCTATCTAATTTTATTATCTATAATAATTATATTTTACATAACAATAAAATATATCTACAAAATCATGGTATACTTCAAGGTGGTTCAGCATCCAGTTACCTTGCAGATCTATACTTATATTACTATGAGAAAGACCACACTAATACACATATCATACTTAAACAATATATAGATGATATCTTACTAGTAAATACTATTAATAATAACATTATCTTCCCATTGAAATATCCTTCTGCTCTGGAATTAATTGATAATGATATGCTTAACAATTCTGTTTGTTTTTTAGATCTAAGTATCTCTATCACTCCTAAAAATAATCTTAGTTTCAATATATATGATAAGAGAAAAGATTTTAATTTTAAAGTAAATAGCTTTACTCATTTATCATCCTGCTTACGTAAATCAGTATTCCGCAATATCATCTATAATCACAGCTGTAGAATCAAGTTTCTCTGAAATTTTAAATTCTCCAATTTTAAATCACTTTTTCTGCCAGCTAGATAATATAACTTTCCTACTAAGTTCCTAAAATCTATTATATACAATCCTTGAAGGTAATGTGTCTATTGTCTTTGTTAATTTACTGGAGATTGGGTGAAGTTTTGGTTTTAAGATTATAATTGGATGGATGGGTCAGGCGGAGGAAGCTTTTTCTAAAAAAAAGAGTAATATTTATAAAAAAAAAAACACTCTGGATGTGTATATGCATGCATATATATGTCTGGGGACAAAAAAGGAGGTGTGCTATAATGTGATTATACTGTCCTACTTATAATTTTATAAAATAAAAACACTTTTCTTTCATTATTAGATTAATTTTCTGATATAAAACTTATTATTTGTACTTTGTTCTTATTAATCATTGTAGTTTTAAATACGTTATATTTAATTGGCTATACTATCTATTTTATTCAATAATGTTTAATAATATTACCCCATAGTTTTTGGCAACACCTTTATATTCTTTTTTCCACTGTTACACTTTTATTTTTTGACAACACTTTATGCTCGCCTTCCATGTGCTTGCTACCACTCCAGATTGGTACGTTGATTTTTCAGTGCTTTTTGTATTATTTTGATTTCTTATTGTTTTCCTTTTTTATAGAAGGATAGAGCCTAAAACATGTGGAGTGAATATCTCTTTTGATATGCCACACAACTGACATCCTACTATTTTTATTGTCTTCATTGTAATCTACTGGTTATGGCTCCTGATGATGGTGCCAGTGGTTGTAATTTCCATTCTGTTCTATTATCACATTGTTTAATTGTACTTTATTTGGCTCAGCATCTACCCCCCTCCCACTTGAGGTTTGTAATTCTTGCATCTGCTGTTATATATTTTTTCATGTGGGGTATGTCATATTTGCAGTATACTTTGTGTTTTACTTATTAGTTATATGTACTATATATATATACCGTATTTACCCGTATGTAAGTCAAGAAATTTTGGACAAAACAGAGGCTTTAAAGTTGGGGGCGGTCAACTTATACGAGGGTCCTTAATTTTTAATTTTTTTTTTTTTTTTTTAACAGAAGTCAAAAATGCCTTTTTATAAGACAAATGTTATCTTCCTGCATTCCATCACACAATGACGTCTTTTCAGATTGATTTTCATACCAGGAAGAATGTAGCGATACAAAGATTGAAAACGTGTATCATGTTGTTCTTGTTGGATTACGGCCAATTAGCTACGCGAGGACTCTAGGCCGAAGGGTAGGGTGGCCCTCCCCCCGTGTAGGTCTTCCTAAGGGATCCTAACACAATACGTGTACATGATGAGCCGATGACGACAAAGGAATTTTTAAAATTGTTTGAGTCCGATATTGAATCGGATCTTGAATTAGTTTAACTTTGTATATTAGTATTTTGCCATATCATACTATCAGTAATGTCATATTATTATTCAATATTATCAGTTTAATTTTCTATACTACTTTTGTATTGTTATTATCGTTATTATTGTATATTTAGCACTTTCTTTTTTTACAGGTGATTTTGAATAAATGTATTTTAAAAAATGAAAGTTTCTTGATCGGGAAAGTGGTGGATCAACTTATGCACGGGATTTTAAAAAATTCAAATTTTTTTATCAAGAAAGTGGGGGGTCGACTTATACACAGGATCGACGTATATGTGGGTAAATACGGTATATAGTATATTGTATAATATGGGAGTCATTATTTTATTTTTCTTTATAAAATCAATTAAGAAGGGAAGAATTTCCTGAATTGCTGTGGTGCCTTTCCTATTGCTGTGGTGTTAAATGCACATTCCCGAGATTTTTTTTCTAAGAAGGCAAACTTTCTTACTTACCTTCATATTAGTCAGTTTTTTGAACAATTTCCTATCCATTTTTTGAACAATTTCCAAGACATTTTCTAAAATATTTGTACTCTTACAAAACTCCTGAAATCTACTTCTCCCCACCCCACCCCCTCTAGAACTTTTGATTTTCTTTTTACTTGCACTTATAATTTAACGAGTGGCATGCAGCCTTTTTTCCTGGAAAAATTACGTGCATACTCTTTGTATGGACTTTTTCTGTATGTGGGCAGTTTGAACCCTCATCCTTTGTGTATGCCATTGACTTTAACTATTGCACAACAATTTGTTAAATCCTCTGATTTCACTTGAGTTTTCCTAGTAAGTGCTCTGCAATCATATATTTTGTTAACAAATATTTATACTTCAGAAAAAGGTAGGCAAAGTATATATACATTTTGGCAGCTGGTGGTAAAACCTATTTTTTCCCATTATCCATTGGTGTAAAATGTGCTTTTTTTTTTTGTGTGTGTGTGTGTGTTTGGTCTTCATATTTGGTTAAACGTAAAATTATACACATGTCTAAACAAAAATATTCCATTAATTTTATATAAATGAAGCAGGCACATATAGGGAAAATATTTTGTGAAAATGGATGGCTTAACATGGAAAATAAATACTTAAACTAGCTGGTAAAAAAAAGCATACTTTCTGTGGTCTTCCAAGTTGCATGCAAAGCACTGAAGGAGTGGTAAGTTTGTGAGGAGAAAGCGACAGGACAGTATAATCTATGGATTTGTCATGAAGGAGAGCAGGAGTAAAGTATACATATGACTGTTGTCATACCATTACTGAAGTATAGAACAGTGGCTGCCAAATTTATGGAGATTCTGAGCTTATCATACCTCCTTTTTTTAATCCTACTGCAAGCTATTAAACAAAAGAACTAACTACTTAAAAAAAAAATCTGGAGTGACTCCACTCGACTTTCCGAACACTTACGATTAAGATCATTACCAAGCACTTAAATAAATTTTAATCGATGAATAATTCAAACACATATACCAAATTGAAACTCAATCGAATGCACCGTTTAAACGCTTGCGCACTTTCAAGAATTTCTCCCCATATGCCATTATGCCATAACATAAAAGAAATCTTTGTCGTAGCCCTGTAGAAAAACTATAAGTCCTATACACACCAAAATCAATACCGGTCTTGCAACGGTGGTTTATAACATGTATACCCAATTTGAGCTCAGTCGAATCTACTGTTTAAACGCTAGCGCACTTTCAAGAAATTCCCCCCATATGCCATAATGTAAAAGAAATCTTTGTCGTAGCCCTGTAGAAAAACTATAAGTCCTATACACACCAAAATCAATACCGGTCTTGCGACGGTGGTTTATGACATATATATCCAATTTGAGCTCAATCGAATGCTCCGTTCAGGAGCTATCGTGTTCACTCACAAACACACATACACACATACATACATACATCTCGTAAAAATAGCATAAATGGATTCAGAAGCCCTCAAAACGTGTAAAAACACCAAAATCTCGAAGTCAAATTTTTTCATGATTACAATACTTTCCTTACATGGTACATGTTCGGAAAGTAAAAAGGAGGTAAGTTGTTGTCAGCACCCCATAAAGTGTCATAAGCATCAGATCAGTGGATGAATCAATATTATTCAACGAGTCCAAATGCCTACATGAACTACTAGCAGCTCACAATCAATGGTTTGGTGACAACTGGTATAAAGTAAAATCAATAAATAATTGCTCACTTTGAACTTTTTTGTAATACTATTTTACTATAATTTATGCTTATTTTATTACTGTAAAAATTATATTTAATACTTTTCTTTCAAAAACATTTTAGATTTACCCAAAATGGCTTTACCTCCCTGTCACTGTTTTGCACAGTTTTATGTTGCTGATGGGGAATTATCTTGTCAACTATACCAAAGATCAGGAGATATGGTAAAAAATTATCAAAATTATTTCTATTAAATGCTTTAAAATTCTGATTTTAATAATTAAATATCCTAGACAGCACATACAGTCAACTCCCTCTAATCCGCACTCGCTGGGACCAAGGGTTGTGCGGATTACAGGATTTTGCGGATTATAGGTCATTTTTTTTTGTTTACATTTTTACATTTAGAATTTCCCTTTAAATTATAGTCAATTTAATGTAAACAAATAGGAAATGATGAAAGAAAATGCATATGCTATTGAATAAAAACACAATTAAATGTCAATATAAATACAATAAATAATACAATTAAATTTAGAGAATTTACTAAAGGACAGATGAAAGAAAATATTTATACTGCTGAACTAAAACACTATTTTATTTAATATTAAATACAATTACTAATACAAAATTAAAAGAATAAATTCTCACTAAATTTTTATTTATTTTTCATTTTTTCAAACATTGCAGTGATTGTAATTTGTTTAAGAGATTTTAATTTTTCTTCAGAAATTTTGTCCTGAAGCCTTCTAATTGTCAGTAACTCTTGGTCACTGACACAGGGTGTCGACAGATCAGGGAAATCATGGAAAAATCAGGGTACTTTATCGATCTGGAAAAATCATGGAAATATCAGGGAATTTTGTAAAAATATTTAAAAATCAGGGAACTTTCGTTTTTGCCTAGTGAACTAGATCATTTTTAGTTGTCAGTCAGCATCTGACTCGCGGCTCCATTCCGGATCATACGATACTCAACTGGTGCAAACATTTTAGGAATCTGAAAACCAGAATATAGATTATATGAGAACATAGAAGTATGAATGAAGGTTTTCAAAAAACAAGGTGCACATGATAAAGTTTTCGGATTTCGCACAAACTAGTCTTTATATTCAGATGACTAGATGTCGTCTTTTTTTTTTTTTATATAGATAGGGCTCATTTTGAAGCCTTTTTACATATTTTTTTTAATTTGAAATGATGCAACGATTAAATAAAATAAGTTATTAGGTGGCCAGTTTATTTTGATCAGTCATCCTTACGCTTAAAATTGAACACTATCTTTAAAAAACGAGGAAACTTTCTGCTATATTGTCTTTTAGTGTTCAGCTAAACTTTATGTTTGGATTTATGAATTTGAATTACAATTTTATTAATATTAAGTATTTTTGTGGTTTTCTCATATTTATTTCCCTATATGAAGCATTCACCTGTTGGTGCATGATACACAATGGTGATTTACATGAAAGATTATGGTATGTATATAATTAGTTCTGGAAATTTGATAAAGATAGTCAGTTGAAATCAGGGAAAAATCAGGGAACTTTTTTTCTCAATTTCTGTAGCCACCCTGTGACAAATGATTGCTTTTGCAAAATGTTTAAAGAGACCCCAAATCTGGAAGTTTTTCAACAAACAAACATTCTTTTTTTTTAAGGGCAGTTGTTGTTTTTAATTTCTTTAAAAGACCGTTTTTAACTAAATATATATCTATTATAAAATAAACAAGCTCAATCAGAAAGGGAGGAATTTCAATGGTCACTCATGAAGGGGGGGGGGGGACATGCGGTGCATTATTTGTATATTTGATATCTCAGAATTACATTAATTTCAGATCTTGTGAGGTAATTTTCGGTTTCTCCTAATGTAAAAATATTCAATGCTATTATATAAGCTCTAAAGAGGAAAAGAATGTTATCCTTTTCACACACACACACGTGCATTACATTTCAAGTGCTGATGATTCATTATTTTTGCATGTGCTCCTCCGGCAGCTAAATATAAACAAAGAGAAAGGCCATGTGGTCTGTTTATGCTTTTCTTTCTTTCTTCCTACAGAACTACAGTTATGTGGAGAAAGTTTTTGCTGCATAATAAATTGCTAGACAGAAGATCAAAAGGGTGAGGTAGGGGGAGAATCGGAAAATTGCACAACTGTTGTGTCGTCTGCCGTCTGCCAAATCGCGGTTTGCGTTTAAAGTTAAACATGTTACATATTTTCACCCAATTTTAATTGCAACAGTCAATCTTTACGATTGTCTCACCAGTTTTTCTCTCTCTCATAGAGCAAACGTTTTCGTTGATTGTTTGTTTGTTTCATTCAGGAAAAGAGTAAAGCGATGTGATTAGACGGTGCATTGCTTTGGAGTTCGTTATTTACATCCATTCACTGCCTGAACACATGCAACTTAGCAAATAAGTTTTTGTATGTTTAATTACATGATAATATGCTCAAATATATGAAATTATTTACTTCAAATACCTGTGGAAAACCATTAATAAATGTCTTTATAACATTCAGCCAATCAAATAACTTCTATAACAGTAATACTACCAGTCAAATGCCGCTCAAAATGTAAACAAACAAGTTTGTTTACATTTGAATTATATCGCGGATTACAGGCGTTCGCGGATTATAGAGTCGCGGATTAGCGGGAGTTGACTGTATTAGTAATGAATTGATAGTTAAAATTCTTCAGAAAATAATTCCTTTTCATCAAAATTCGGACTGTTGATAGAAAGAGAATACTTAAAAATGATGTTGCTTTTATAAATTGTTTATTTGATTAGATTATCTATGTTGAAGTAAACTCTATTCTTATTTGTTTCAGGGCCTTGGAGTACCTTTTAATATTGCAAGTTATTCACTACTCACATACATGATTGCTCATGTTACCAATTTAAAACCTGGTGATTTTATCCATACAATTGGAGATGCTCATGTTTATTTGAATCACATTGAAGCATTAGAAGAACAAGTAAGTTGGTATTGCTTGTCCTAGTTGTACATGCTACAGTAAATTAAAAAAATTGCTATGAATTAAAAATGATGCTTTATAATTACTGGAGCCATTTTAAATCGGGGTTTCTACAGACCTGGAAAGTCAGGGAAATGTGTATTGGTCAGGGATTTGGGAAAAAAGTCATGGAAATTACCAGAAATTGAAGAAAGGTCAGGGAAATGCAAAAAAAAATTGAATTTTGTGGTAAAATCAAGAAAATATTTGCTGATTGAATCTAAGTATAGAAATTGCTTTGTTTTCATTTTCTCATTTAACCTTATAAATAATTTTAAAATGTGTTCTTTGTGTATCTTGTGCAGTTGAAATATGCTCAATTTTATCCTAAATTATTATCAAGCATGGTTTTTGTTAGAATCCAGTGATGTCAAATAAGATTCTTGTATATATAAATTTTATTATTATTATTATTTGTAAAAAAAAAAGGGGGGGGATATATAAAAAGTTATTAATTAAAGGATGTAATGTTAAAAATAGAAATGCAAAATTCGGGAAAGCATGCTAGATAAAGTCAGGGAAGAGCGTGATAGATGTCAGGGAAAGTCAGGGAAGCAAAAGCTGTGAAATATGTAGAAACCCTGTAAATGTTGTGACCACTTGAGTTATCTGTCTACAGGGAGTTCCACTATAATGATCTATAAAAATAAAAGCTTTGTTGTCTGTCTGTGTGTAGACCAGGGGTGCACAACTTTTTTCAGCCAGCGGGCCAAAATAAACAAATAAGTACAATGCAGCAATGCTTTTATTGTTTGTTTGTTTTTTCGGGGGGTGGGGGTGAATTACATGTTATAAATTTACAAAAAGTCTACTCTGATGAAAACATACATAAGCAATTAGGTATATATTTATAAACTAAGTAAGATGCTAAATACCCATGTATAATTATTTCACAGATTGCCTAATTGATCTCCAGATTAATTACACTAAAAAAATCTGAAAAAATGAAGCTTCAACTGTTAATGCAATGGTTGTGAGTGTGTTCTTGAAGTTATTTTTACTTCTTTGTATTGAGTATAAGGAAGTAATGTGGTCGCGAGAAATTTCGGTAGCCAGATTTTGACGAAAAAAGCGATTTTGACTACTTCTAAATTTACTTTTATAAGAATTTTTGCATGTACAAATCATTTTGATCGACCACCAGTCCATTTTGACCAGTTTTTCCCTAACATAAGTATGTACGCATGTATGTAACTCGCATATCCCAAAAACTATTGGTCGTAGAATGTTGAAACTTGATATTTAGAATTGTTGTAACACATAGTTGTGCACCTCCCTGTTTGGTCCCAAATGACAGGCTAGTTTATCTACAGGGCCGCCTAAAAGATTTTAAATACATTACGCTCTATGGGCAGAAATTCATTAAAGTGTATTTTAGACATATTAGGCTATTTCAAATGGCTCAAAAGTGATATATGTTGTCAAGGGTTACAAAATGAATCTCTCAATCGAAAATAGTGTCTTTATCACCTTTAATTCTTCTACAGGAACACTCAAAAACATTTCAACACATTACGGTCAATGGCAGTTTTAGAGACATTCATGTATACAGACATAGTACATTTAAACACAACACTGCCCTACCATATAGTTAAGTAATAGTCCGAACACAGTCATGTGCCTCGTTGAAAGATTATGTCAAAAGTCCCTAAGCTTGGCGACTTTTGGTGTACATATTTATCTCTCAAATCTAAAAAAATATTTGTCATAGAATATTGAAATTTCATATATAAGATTGTTGTAACATATAGTTGTACATCTAGATTTTTGGTTCCGATCTAATGGAGAGTTTATTTACAGACCACCCAAAAGAATTTCAAAACATTAATTTTTACAGACATCTTTAATATATTACATCTGTAGCCAGTCATTGTTTGGTGAGTTTTGCTGAAATATCGCCAAATATGGTGCCAAAAATAATTTTGTTCTTCACATAACTCTAAAATTGTTAACCATAGAATGTTGAAATTTTGTATTTAGAACTATTGTAACATCTAACTGTGCATCTCTTTCTTGATTGCAATCGACTGGGTGGGTAATTTATTTACAGTGTCACCCAAATGACTTATACACACTTTGACCTAAATACATTAAAGTGTATGGATACATTCAATTCATTGAAAGTCTGTGGTCAATTATTAATTTGGCTATCCCCAAAATCTCGCAAACTATCTCAAGCTTGTCGGCTTTTGGTGAAATATCACCAAATTTGTCAAAACAAATCTTTCAAATTGAACTAGCTTGGCGATATCAGAAATATTTGGCTTGAAATTTTTAAACCTTGGTATAATTGCAGTTTTTTATCTCTTTCAAACAAAATAAGTTTAGCTGAAGTGCACCAAAAATATTTTTTATTTAATAGACGTGCAAGGAAGTCGTGTTGTCGACATCAGATTTTTTTTTATCTTAGATTTGAAAGTCGCTCTAGAAATGTGTAAAATGGCAGAAAGGTTATTTCCATCAGTCTGTTCCTAGTCTTCGATTTATTGAGATTTATCAAAGAAAAGGTTTGTTCAGAAATAAATGTTCTTCCAAGGGATTTGGCTGGGCCTATTGAAACAGGAGCCACGAGCCATAAGTTGTGCTTCCCTGTTTGATACCACCAATAGGACATGTGAGGAAAAATTTTAATTTTAAATGTTAAGTCCTTGCATTCCCTTGGCGGCTATTCTTGTACTGTCGTATTATTGCTGAGTTTAAAAACATACTGCAACAGCATGAGGTAAAAAAAAAGTCATTATTCACCAAAAGCTGGTAATGTTGAATCTTTAAGTCAAAGATGAAACATGAAGATTTATTAAAAACATCAAAACATGTTGCAGCTATACACAAATCACTGATACTAGTAAATTACAGTTGAACGCCAGAAATCCGCCGACCTAAAATCTGCAAACGTCCGAAATCTGCACACCTTCTCTGATATGAATATTGAAATTCGCAGTATTCCACCAATGAAGAAATTGTTGAAAAGTTTCTTGAATCCAGATAAATATGATTCTGATGATGATCTAAAACTTGGGTAATAATAATAATAAAATCCATTTCATAAGAGTTTAAAGTTAAGAAAAGAATACCCTCAATTTTTACAACAGCTAAGTCTATAACAAAACAAAAATTAATCATAATTCTGTTTAAATATTCTGATGAAAATATGCAGTTTAAATAGTTATTGTTTAAACTGCATATTTAAACAGTTATACAATTTGCAAAATTAAATAAATCAAAGAAACAAAGTAGGAAAAAAAATATTTTAAAACAAATCACCATAGAACATGTTTTCAAAATTAGAGAAAGGAAATTTTGCAACCATTTGCTTTGCTAGTCTTCATGTAATTTTTTTTTCCTCCTATGCTTTTGTATTTAAAGTGAAAATATAAATGAAATACTTTTGACTGTGTTTTTATTTCATTGTAATTGTATTTTCCTTTTCTTAAGTCTGAAATGTAGTAAGATTTATCTTTTATGGCCTGAAATCTGCAAAATCCTAAAATCTGCACAAGCCTTGGTCCCAAGCTGTGCGGATTTCTGGCTCTCTACTGTATATATTTCTTGCTATAGGGTAATACTGAGAGTACTTTTTTGGTTCTCCATTCTGAGTCTCCAGTACCCTTCTGAGAGTATGAAGAGCTTGAATGCAGTTGGTGGAGGATCCAGTAGTTCTCTGTCTTCACTTGATACATCCAAAGACAAAAATTTCTCCACAATCTCAGTGTCAGATAGCGTTACAGTTAAGATTTTCATCAATTGCAATGTAGGGAAAGAAGTTGGTGTCAAATTCTTCTTCACCTTCAAAGATGAAATCTATTTTTGTCAAGTCAATTTAAATCCGCTCACTAGGAAGCATTTTTTGACTCTGTTTGTCATTACTGTCCCAAGACATTTTTATATAATGCATTGCATCCAGAAGTCTGTCAGATTTTGCTGTAGTATTAGTTACAGATGAATCATGTGCATAGATTTCTTTTGTGGTTTTCCTGGCTAATTCCTTTCTGTAATGACAATTAAAAGCTTTGATAATTAATACCTTGATCAAGAGGCTGAATGACACTGGTGTTGTTAGGTGAATGAAATACGTTTCATATGTTGTTAAGCTGAAATTCGTGGAATGTGAAGCATAACTGTCCAAAACCAAAACTATATTTTCTGTAAGTTTTTTTGTCCCATTATACAAAACAAATCAGTGAGAACTGCAGCTGTCATCCATGATTTCTTTTTGCTACAGTAGTCCACAGACAAACTTTTCACTCCTTTAAAATAGCAAGGTTTCTTACTTCCTATAATTACTAGAGGTGTTTTCTCGACAGTTCCCTTCATGTTGCACGCCATAAGAACAGTTACGTTCTGTGCATCCTTCACTGTTCTCTTGTTTTAAACATGAATGTGATCCAGTAAGCCTCGATAAAACAGTTCCCTTTCATCTGTGTTGATAATCCAAGATGGAACTTAATCTTTCAACAAATGTGGCAGAAATTTTTTTTTCCAATATCCTGCAGTGTCAAATTCTGCATCTTGCTTTTGTTTGTGCAGTTTGCATTTGGCATTGTTGTTTCACTTCTTTCATCTCGTCAACCAGCCATCAGTAGGAACAAAGTTTTCAACGCCCATCACACTTGGGAAATTTTCAGCCTTGCATAAAATTCCTTGAGAAATGGGAACTTCCTTTAGCCTTGCATTCTTAAACCAATCTAAAAGTGCTGCCTTTAACCTCCTTGGATTCTCCATCTCTCTTGTGCTTTTGGCTTAAGGCAATATCTGCCTATCGAAAGAAAGCTGTGAATTCCCATGTTATCCTACGTACAAAAGTTTTTCACTCGTAGCATCCACAGTCATTAATATTTTGTTTCATTTTTTTCCTTTGTTTATCCAATGACACGATGTATAGTTAGACATTTCTAATAATTTTATATTTTCCCTGCCAATATTTTTAAATATTGACTGGAAAAATATCAAAATTTCTGATGTAGCAAGCTATACATCGTATAAGATGCTAGATTGGAGAGAGAAAACCAAGAGAAAATATTAATAGTTTTGAATGATATGAGTGAAATATATTTTCTCATAAGATAACATGAGACTCTGCAGCTTTCTGTTCCATCTGCAGATATTGCCTTAAGCTTCCATTTGCTATAATACAGACAGCAATATCGTCGTATAATGGACTTAGAGAAATTCTAAGCTTCAATGCTGCCTCCTTTTGGCTACATCTATGTATATATAAATACACTAAGGAAAACTTTTGTGTCCCTTTTGCAGCAAATTGTGCGAACGGATGAGCCCGAAATTCAGCACAGTTAAAGTTCGTATGGAGTTGTTTGTGCGAATGTTAAAATTTTTGTGTAATGTGCTAATGAACCATAAAAAATCATAGAAGTAAAAACCTCACTGTTTGAGCTTTTTCAAGCTTTTGTCTTTTCTTCATAAGAAGAAATGCATTGATATTCCCAACAGTTCGAAGTGCTCCTTATTACCAAGCCATATCAGTCACTATTTAAGTAATAAACAGTTTTGATAAATTTTAGTTTTTGCAAATTATTTTATTAGTATTAATGACATATTACACGTTTGTGCATTGGTGTAACAGATGGGGGGGGGGCTAGGGTGAGCTTAGCCCACCCGTTCATTTTTTATATAGAAAAATTTTAACCTTTTTCTGATAGTACTGATTTTACCCACTTTTTCAAATAATGAGATTTCCAAAATATGCTAAGACCATTTGGTGCTTCATGATCTTAAATTTGCTTAGGTATAATCTCCTGAAAATTTTAATTGATACCATAAAATTCCATACCTTTTTTATATAACTTTGTAATTTATTGCGTGCCTGTTTTCACGCGGTAGAAAAGGAATACTTTCCTAAAATAATTACTTGTGACAAAACAAAACAAAAATTGAAATTCATTTAGTCCCCTTTGTTGACAAAAGCACGATACACTTAACACAATGTAGGATTATAGTTTAGTTAGTTGTAATACGACCGTTCAAAAATGATAGACCACTTTTAATTTCACAAAATATTTATTAATGTGGTATACTGTGCTTTAACTCATATTAACCTAACAAATCTACTAATACTACCTATTATTTATGCTATCTATTACTTATATTAATATCTAGCTTTGTTTCTCCCTCTTTAATGCTCAATTTAAAGAAACTACAGGGCTCACAAATAGTCTCTTTTTTCCCTAAAAGTCTCTTTTTTGGTTAGAGCTCTCTAAAAGTCCCTTTTCCATGTAAACGGTCCCTATTTTCCCTTTTTTCATCATGAATTCTAGAAATTCCGAAGTCATGCCATGGTAACTCTCGAATCATCAACACCTGTAAGAAACCTAATTGCAAACCAACTGAGAAACCCATCCGCATAAATGTCAAATACAAGAATCCTTACTGGTCCTGCTTAGTTACAATAGAAAATAGAATCTGGATCTTCCTCTTCACCCTCACTTTTTAATGATTCAATCTGAGAAGATAGGGAAACACAAATGAAAAAATATGAGTTTCTTTTTTTTTTTTTTAAGCATTACAGTGCTAGCAGGTTTTTTAATGTTGGCATAATTTGCCTGCACAATTTCTCGTGCTGAAGCATTTTTTTCAAATGTGTTTGCTCGATAACGAGAAAGGAGGGAGGAGAGAATAAAATGTTGAAAGTCCCACACGGTTTGTAATTTTTGATAATTGATCCCAAATTTTGTATAAAAAAGTCTTCAAAACTGAACCAAGCTTGGCAATATCTTCCAAACTTCGCTAGGAATTAGCAAACATGACAGTTTGTTACAAAGGAAAAGTATAGTTAGAATATTCCTGGTAAAAATTGTAAAATAGTTTTAGAAGGCTATTTTAATATAGATTTCAATTCCGAAGTGTTTGTGGATCAAGAAAGACACGGCACACTCTATGGATTATGATGCCCATTCCAAGCAGTATTTAAAATGGTGAAGTACAGTTCGAATATGCTTGGCAAAGATTGTAAAATAGTTTTAGTAGACAATTTTAAGAAATTTTGATTCCAAAGATATGTTCTGTGAGACAAAGAAGAAAAATAGGGACAACACATGAATTGTGATACACTTTTAATACAGAGCACTTTAGTACGTATTTAAAATACGAAAATGTTTCAGATTTTTTTTAGCATATACTTTAAATTACCGCAGTTGTTTATACTTGTAAACATGTTTAATTCTGTGCCATGGTCAATATCAAATACTTAATGGGATCCTTACAATTATATGGCAACATCAGGATGGATCCAAGTCAAGTGCACAAATAATTCCCAATTTTAGGATCGCTACCGAAAAATTAAAAATTCTAAATACTGAAAAAAAAATTAAACAAAATCAATCTTCAGTGTTATTTTTCTTCGTTTGTATAATTGTTATCTTTATTGTGCTTCAACGGGAACTCTATTCTCCCGCAACCCCCCCCCCCTCCCCTCCCCTCCCTCCCCTTTACAAATCATACTTTTTTTAAATATCGGTATATTTTGTTCAAATTTAAGTTTGTGGGAGTAAACCTTTGCAGAATAGTTTAATTTTGCACAAAAATGCAGATAATGGTGATCCACCCTGACTTGAATTTGTTATAGCCACTTAAAATCGAGATATGCTGACTTAAAAAAAAATAAAAGAGAAACACTTTTTTATATTTTAAGTTTTCAAACTATCATATAATGAGTCCTAAAATTTATTACAAAAGAAAAAAAAAAAAAAAAAAAAAAAAAAACATGTGCATCAGATTTAACTCCCTCTCTATCTTATCCTTGGCTTTTCCCTGCAAATTTCATTTTATTTACATACTGAACTGTGCGGAGTTTTCACATATCTGGCATTCGGAGTTTCCCCAGGCTTTTGCTGTCTATATATTTCTATTCATATGAAGCATCGGATACTATGCGTTGCTGATAAAGAGCAACTCAGGCTGCTTAAAGAGATTTTTAACATTAAAAAGGTGGATTTCAATGTTAATTTTTAACATTAAAAAGGTGGATTTCAATGTTCTGGCTTTTCTACATTTGTTTAAAACTTATTGTTTTTTCCTCTCTCTTTCTATCTTCCTGCTTTAACTTATTTTTGTTATTTTAGATCCTCATGCAGAGTAGCAACAGAGACAGCAGGAAATATGAGGGAATTTCATAAATTTGGGATCAGGGAATTATATAAATTTGTTTACCTCTTTTCTGATCTTTTTAGGTACAAATTTAAAAATATCAGCTAAGCTGAAATCCCGTATCATGAGTGTTTAAAAAGAAAAAAAAAATCATATGATGCAAATGTTGTGGGTTGTATTTTACAAAGTCTCTTTTTTCTAGAATTTGGTCCCTTTTTCCTCTAGAGATATCATTTAAAACAGTTGTGAGCACTGGAAACAGCTTAGATATTTGAAACCAATGGTGCCTTTTCTACTCTTTGATGATTCTTTGCAATTTATCATTAGCATAAACGATCCACATTTTTTATAATGGTTGCCATTAAAACACCTCTCCATATATATTTTTAAGCATAATTCATGTCAGATTGGCGTATTTAGCACCACAAAAATAAATTTCATCTTACCCAAGCTGTACCAATCTAAATATTTAAATCCTCCATGGTTCAGTCTCGTGGAAAATATTAAATTGTGTAATCTAGGGAAATTTAATGGCATAAAGTCTTGCTGCCTCTCTCTTATTTCGATTACACTGCCCATACAGCAGTACCATTTCGCAGTATTCTTCATTTGTATGCATCTCGTTCTCCCGTACTAGAATTTGTAAAGAATACGACTGTATGCAATTGCAAGCGACCTCACAACAGATTTTTAAAGTTCGCCATGATCAGGCTGAAGCTGCAGCAAATAAGTCTATTGTTTTGGAACTGCTTTTGAAAAGTTTTCTTCGTCCAAAATATTTTATTTTGTCTATGTTTTAAACGTACACAGAATAAATTTTATTTCTTAAGTACTCAATTATTGTATTATTAACGTTATGTATGTACTTTTAAATTTAAAAACGATTTACATAAGTGATGTGCAAGAATGAAAGTTTCTGGCAAAATTCCAATTAATTTCAAATAATATTAGTGAAAATGACTGAGAAAATGGATGAAATGTATGATTTTCAAAGCAAAGGACATTTTCAAAGACCAAATTATGGATTACTCAGTCAGGTTTTATCGTAATATGAAACTTTTTGTGTTTACTTTGTTTTTGTGTACTGCATCTTTTCCTAAATGTAAGTGATAGTACCTGGGGACCGTATAAAAATTTAATTTTTGCAATTTTTTTTCTAATTGGGTTTTTTGGTTCGAAAAGCACGTAAAAACCCTCTTTACCTTTTTTGAAACATTTTTCAAATTGGAAGTGCATATCTAAACCGAATGGTTCAAAAATTAGCTATTGGGCCACATTAAGGCTGGACACCCTGTGTGTGTGTGTACATATATATATATATATATATATATATATATATATACACACTAGCTGAATGCCCCATTCTTCGCACGGGAATGAATGGATTCTTTTTTTATATTACGGTTTGTTGTAATTACTATTTATCATAATAAATAGATATAGCAAAATTGATATCGCATAAATATTATCTGTGTTCAATAATTATGCATAAAGAATTTCATGGCAACCGTTTGAACGGTGAAGAAGAGGATTCAGCGCAGCACCATCAACTGTCGAAGTTTTTGCAAAATGGGTAGCATCAAAAATATTTTCATGTTCAAATATCTATGTGTACCAATTTTCATAGAAACAGTTTAACGGTCAAGATACGCGCTGCATTGCCATCTAGTGGCAAATTAAAAGTAATAATATGCTAAAGCGCCATCAAAGGGAGAGCTAGGAAAAATGGATAACGCAAAAATATTTTCAGTGTTCAAATGTGTATGTATACCAATTTTATGAGCGGTTAGTTGAACGATCAAGAAGCTTATAGCTGAAGTGCTATCTAGTGGTGAGTTAAAATAATAAAGTGCTGCACACAGGGGCAGGTTTTCTGAGTTGGGGACCCTGGTAAAAAACTTCAGTAGGGGACCCTCTTTCGAAAATTTTTTGCAAAATTTACAAATTTTTAAACTTAAAGAACAATTTCAGGGGGTGGCTTTTTGTTGGGGGCCCGGGCAATTTCCCCGAATGTGCTCCCAGAAATCAGGCCCTGGCTGCACTGCCATCAAGTGATGAGTACAGCCAAATGAATACTAAAAAAATATTCTCTCTGCTCAAATGTGTATGTATACCAATTTTTAAGGTGATTAGTCGAACGGCTTTGAAGTTGGTGCGCTGCATTGGCATCTAGAGGCAAATTATAGCAGAACAGATAACGTAAAAGTATTCTCCGTACTCAAATATCTGTGCATTCCAATTTTCATAAATCAGTTGAACGGTATTTTCATAGCAAACGATTGAACGGTACAGAAGGCGAATTATAGCTAACCAGATGCCACAAAAATATTCTTTTCGTTCAAACATCTATGTTTACGAATTTCCATGGCAAGCAGTTGAACAGTCCTGAAGCTATTGGTTTGAAGTGACATCTAGTGGCAAGTTATAGCAAAATGGATAACGTCAAAATATTCTCTGTGTTCAAATATCTATCTATACCAGTTTTCATAGCCATCAGTTGAACAGTCTTTATATGCTGCTGCACCATCTATTGATTGGCAAGTTAAGGTAATGATGTGCTACAGCACAATGAAGTAGCTATTTATAGCAAAATGGATAACACAAAAATATTCTCTGTGTTCAAGTATCTATGTATATCAATTTTCTTAGCGATCAATTGTCCGGTCAAGAAGTTGGTGCGCTGCAGTGCCATCTAGTAGTGAGTAACAGCTAAATGTATAGTTAGAATATATTCTGCTTACTGAAATGTGTAAGTATAAAAATTTTTATGTCGATTGGTCAAACAGTGTAGAAGTTGATGTGCTGTAGCACCATCTTGTGGCAAGTTATAGCCAAACGAATAGCGTAACAGTATTCTCCATTTTCATATATCCATGTGTAGCAATTGTCATCAAATTCGGTTGACCAGTATTTTCACAGCAAGCGCTTAAACGAAACAGAATTCGACGTTCTACAGCATCATCTAGCTGCAAGTCACAGCAAAATGGATAGTGTAAAAATATTCTACGTCTTAAATATCCGTGTGTACCAATTTTCATCAAAATCGGGTGAATGGTATTATCATAGCAAGAGGTCGAACGGAATAGAAATCGACGTTCTGCAGTTCTAGCGGCAAGTTATAGCAAAACGTATAGTGTAAAAATATTCTCAGTGTTCAAATATCTAAACGTACCAATTTTCGTTAGAGTAAGTTAAATGAAATTTTTATAGCATGCGGTTGAATAGAATTCAACGTGCGACGTTCTGCTGTGCCACCTAGCGGCAAGTTAGAGGTAAATGGATAGTGTAAAAATATTTTCCGTGTTCAAATATCCATGTGTACCAATTTTCATCAAAATTGTTTGAACGGTACTTTCATAGCAAGCAGTCGTACAGAATAGAATTCGGTGCTCTGCAGCACCACCTAGCAGCAAGTCATGGCAAAACAGATAATGTAAAAATATTCTCCATGTTCAAATATCCATATGTACCAATTTTCGTCAAGATAGGTCAAATGGTATTTTCATTGCAGGCGGTTGAATAGAATTCAACATTCTGCAGTGCCACCTTCGGCGAGCTAGAGTAAAATGGATAGCATGAAAACTTTCTCCGTGACAAAAGACTTAAGTGTACCAAATTTCATTGTGAACGGTCTAACGGTTTTGGAGTTTTTCAACGTCATACACACACACGCAAACAAACATTCATTTTTATATCTATAGATATACTGCCAAAACTTGGCGACATTTTGTGCAATTTTTGGGGATACATTCAACAGCCGTCGTCAAGTCGATAACGAATATTATATATTATGTTAATTAGCATTTCCCCCCCCCCTTGTGGCACCTTTTGAATTTCGCACGATTTTAGAAGTGTGGTGTGGATAGTGTAAAAGTTTCCTTTCATTATTATGGTTGCTGAAAAATCACCAAAGGTAGCTCATGCTTTATATAAAATACTTTTGAATTTTTATAATAGTAAATTTTTACATAGATGTCTATGATCAGTATTTAAGGAATAAAAGCCTGGGTCAATGTTTTTAGGATATCTTGTGTATAAATCTTCTAATACTACTGAAAATTGTTTCTTTTTTCCCATTTTAGGTCAAAAGAATTCCCAAGCCTTTTCCAAAGTTGTTAATAAAGCGAGAAGTGAAAAGTATTGATGATTTCAAGTATGATGATTTTGAATTAGTTGGTTATGAATATCATCCGTCAATAAAAATGAAAATGGCAGTCTGATGGAATGGCTACAAACTTTATGCAAATCATTTTTATCATCCAAAGTTTATTTGCGTTTCAACTTGCTTTTACTATGCTCTTTACAAGCTCTTTTATTTCAGGGTGGCTACAGAACCTGGAAATCATGGAATTATCAGGGGATTTTGTATTTCTGGAGAACTCAGGGAATTCTGCAAAAATGACTCCTAAATCAGGGAAATTCAAAGTTTACTTCAGCATTTGTTGGCAACAGCATACGCTATAAAATCATTTTCGCTATTGCTAAGCAATAATGATATATTTTTATAATATTTATTTGATTTATCAATCTCAAAATACTCAAGTCAGTGATTTTTTTTAACAATGCATACTAAATGCCAAAGTTTACTAATTTATTTGAATTTATGTTTTATAATGTAAGAAAATATCCCAAATAATCAAACTTATGCAAAATTTTTGAAAAAATTATGTGCAATGTTAAATTATCATACAATAAGATATTAATTATTGAATTAGTGCGAAATAAGGAGAATGAATATAAAGTTGAATGTTATTTAGATTTACAATAAGTACAAATCAAGAGCAAATGTAGTTTAATAAGAGCATATAAAACATTATTTAATACGGCGGATTAATTAGTTAAAATTTTTTTTATTTGGGAATACCTTATTCCCCCGTACATGATATATATTTCGGTTACACACATAACCATCTTCAGTCGTTTCTGGATCTCTCACTAATGTCGGCTTCTTTTTATATCTCTTCGTTCTTCTTCTTGAAAGTTCGATGAATGACGTCATCCCATGATTGGTCGATTGTATGAAGCGCATCGTTGATGCTGCCATCTGTCGTCATTATTTCTAAGCTCTCACGAATGTAGGCATATATACTATTTTTAAAGTTGGCTATTTTTTTAATATTTTTAAAATCAATGGTAATGGGCTCTTTCAAAGCAAGACGGGCCAGAGCGGTACTTTGTTTCTGGAGGTTAATGTCTTTAAAATGTTCGTTTTTTTTTTTTTTTTTTTTTTTTTTTTTTTTTTTTTTTTTTTTGCTCTTTAATTTTCCACCCTCGAGAAATTTTTGACAAAGTTTTCAAAGCTAGGCAACGTAAATTAAATGTTATAGACAACCGTCAAAAAGATAAACCACGTTTTACTACCGCTATCCCCTTTAGCCGAGGGATAGCCAATAAACTTTCTAATATCACCAGTAAAAAGAACTTCCGTATTCCAATTAAACCTAATAAAACAATCTTTCAGCGCATTAGATCGGAAAAAGACCCAATCAACCCCATCGAAACCGCAGGGATCTATAAAATTAATTTTATGTCAAACGATACTAATAAAGAAAATTGCTACATCGGCGTTACAAAAAGGAAAATTAAAGAGCGAAAAAACGAACATTTTAAAGACATTAACCTCCAGAAACAAAGTACCGCTCTGGCCCGTCTTGCTTTGAAAGAGCCCATTACCATTGATTTTAAAAATATTTAAAAAATAGCCAACTTTAAAAATAGTATATATGCCTACATTCGTGAGAGCTTAGAAATAATGACGACAGATGACGTCATTCATCGTACTTTCAAGAAGAAGAACGAAGAGATATAAAAAGAAGCCGCCATTAGTGAGAGATCCAGAAACGACTGAAGATGGTTATGTGTGTAACCGAAATATATATCATGTACGGGGGAATAAGGTATTTCCAAATAAAAAAAAAATTTTAACTAAATGTAGTTTATTTCACTGTTTTGTATAGAATGAAATGATAGAAGTCTTTTTTTTTATTTATTTTTTTTTTTTTCCATTTACTCATTAAAGAATTTTAATTCATCATCATGAGTTCAATTTTGATGCTTTATACAAAATTTTCTTCATCTCTTTTTGGACTTTCTTCAAAATTCCTTGTTTTTTTTAAACTAAAGTGACACACTAAAAGATTTTTTTCTGCAAATTTCATCTTCGGATAAAATTTGATGAAAAATTGATCCCCTTCATTTCTTAACTGGGGTGCTTTTTACTAATGTCTCTGAACAATCAACATGAAAAATTACTTCTATAACTGTTCTCAAAAAGAATGTAGCAAGGAAAAGAAAGAAACATTCTCGTATCCTTCTCTACTAAGTAAAGAGCAAGTTTATATTGTATATTGTTTTAAGGTTTTCAATAACATTTTTGGCTACGACGTTCCAGATAATCATCTCATTCTGATTAATCGAGTCCACTGTATTAAGATTTTGAGAAATTTTGTATATTTTAATTTCTGTAGAAAAATATTAAAAGATTTTGATAAAGAATCATGTTCTCTTTGTAGGTTATCAGGTACGGCTTAATAATTAAAACCAAATCGATTGCCAGTTTTGTATATGTCCTGTAAATATGAACAATAGACAATTTCATTTCTAAATTTAACATGAATACTCTCCAAATCAAAAATTTTCATTCTGGCATTTTTTGGAAGGTCTTACTTGAGCGATTAGTTTCATTCATTGCTACTTCCTGTTTAAGCAATTTGAACTTTATATGGAAGTGTCCAATAAGCAGACATTTTTTGTTTTTGTAAGTAATACATTTATGTGATCTTTGAATATATTGGTTGCTATTCATGCAAACAAAAATTAACTGTTTTTGTGATACGTAATAGAATCAGGGAAGTTTTTACAAAATCATGGAATAATCAGGGAATTTTTTTTCTCAGATCTTATAGCCACCTTTTATTTGTGTTATATTTTTTGTAAGGTTTACATGCATGTTTACTTTTTTTTTTTTTTTTTTTTGGTTCAAAGTTAATGATTGTTAGTTGTATTTTCCAAGTGTAAATTTCGTTTTTGTTTGACCGAGATTCCAGAGCCAGTCATCATTTTTGATGCCTAACTTATTTCTCCTGTTATTGCTCCACTACCCATGCAGCAGAATGCAGTGCTTCGTGGCCCTTAGCACCCAGCAGCCTTTTTCCCAGGCCTTGCTGTCTGACATTTTTAATCTTATTTGTCAACACTAAGTAAAACTGATTATTTAACGGGCCCCTGTATTATAATGTGATCCATTACAAGAATCTCTATAAAATGTAGTCAATTAAAATAGCGCCTTCATGAAACTATGTGAATGAAATCAAACCTCTTCCATAAATGCAATTGATTAAAATGCCTTTGTTACCAATATTTTGTCTTTTTTTTATTTTGAATGTTTTCTTTTATTCATTTGAAGAGTTGCCCTTATGCTCGTCAGGGATGTCTGCTTTTAGCCCGATCGGCTCAGTGGAATGTGTATCACTTAGAGGTCAGGGGGAATGAAGTTTACAGTTATCTAAACACTCTCATCATCTGACCTGGTATATCGATAATTATATTTGAAAAATACATAGTTGTAAATTATTAAACAACCATTATTCCAAGCCATTGGCACCAGCTCTGTGAACACATTAGTTTTTGGTGCTATTAACTGTTTTGGATATGAACAAATTTACTTTCTGTGCAATTGCCCAGTTTAGTTAGCTTTTTAAATAAATTATAGATAAAACAACTTCTAGCAAGTCTTAAAAATTTGTACAATTTCCAGAAATTGGGCAATTTAGGACATTTTGTGAATGCAGCACTTAAAATATTTTATGCATTTTACCGAAATTAAGCATAATCATTAGCTTGTATAAAAGTAGAACAAATAGAGTTTGATACTTCAAACTGTTGCCAAAATTTAGTATTCTAAAAATTCAAATCATATCTCTTCTGCAAATAACAATGTTTTACTGAATAATAATAATAAAAAAAAAAAAAAAAAGAATTAAAAGCAAAACAAACTAATTCTGGGAAAATATCATGCATAGTTTCAAAAAATTTCACTGTGTGCACTATCACCCTTGTTGTACAACAATGTATAGAAAAGGCTAAAATACACATTATTCTGTTATCATTCATCATGTGTAGTAAATTTATGGATACAGTTCATTCATTAAAATTGATTTAATTTAGCACCCAGAATTTTGCTAAAATGTTTTATACAGTACAGTGTATGATAGCCAAATATCAGGGGATTATATATATATTTTTTTTATTTAACTTCTCTTCCCTTATTTCTGTACATATATACTAAAGATTTTGTTTATCTCTACCGTAAAAATTGCAGCTGTAATTGAATTGAATTATTAAGCTCAGAGATTAAACGAAGTTTTTCTGTAAGGAAAATATTTGCTTAAGTCTGATATGAATCATTTCTGCAAAAATTTTATTTGCCTAAATTTTTATTTACGATTATGTTATGAAGTAACAAAACATATTTTCTGAGATTACTCGTATTTGCATTTTCTATTTTAAAATTAAAATGTTGATGGCTACAGGTTTTATTTTTCCCTCTTTTTGAATGGTTATATGAATGAAAAAGTAATTCAATTTTTGTTACTGTTTAAATAATCACAAGTGTGCTGTATTTAAACATTTAGTGAATAAAAGCATTTTACTCAAGTTGTTTGCTCCATGATTTTCATTTGTACACAAATTATTGACAGAATAGCTTTCTTGAGCAAGTGAGTCATTGCTAAGCTAACTTGATAACAGGACTCTCTTAATGTATGACAGAGATTTACATATGTCAAGCAAATGTAGTTGCTGTAGTGGTTGAAATGTTCATCAAAGGGTATCGCTTAAATTGAAAAGCTCCAAATTCTATATAAAAAAAAAAAAAAAAATTGCATACTTTCTATGCATGGCTACAAAAATTAAGAAGATTGTTTCTGCCATGTAAACATAGTTGCTGTTCAGCAATAAGTCAGTTGTTATCTTTTGCAATTTAAAAGAGAGCTTCTGAAAACTAGTGTCCATGTTCCAATATTTATGAAAAACCATTGGAATATGTAACATTTATATAACAGTTTTTATATCTTGTGAAAAATGTCAATTTTTAATTTTGTCATCTTAAAGAGCTATTCCAAACTAATGGTAATCATAAAAACTGGAACAGAAATTATTTTGTATGTGACAATTTTTATATAACAGATTATCGATTTAAGTTTACATTGTATGAAATTATATTAAATTCATGAAAAATACTACTACTACTTACGCATTATTCCGGTGCTCATTTCCGTCAAATGTGCTGGCAAACAGTTGCTAAACGTATTTCTATCCATGAATTATTTCATTTGTTCAGCATTTATCTTGGCGAAATATTGCTCATCATGGCAGACCGCCTTTATAATACGCAAGTACCATAATACTCTATCAAGTATCAGAAAAGTGTTTTGCATATCTGTACAAAATTTTAAGCTAATTTGACGAACAACATGGATCTGGAAATTTAAATGTTACAGTTTACAGTGTATAGCATAACTATTCTCAGCATAATTCTAAGCATAACTATTCTCGGGATACTATTCTAAGCATAACTATTCTCGGGATGTTACAGCACTCTCTTAAAAATGATGTTAACGGTGAAATTCAGCTATCTCACATTAAACGAAAATGGGTGCCGGAGATATATTCAAAAAAATTTGTTTAATTTGGGGGAGGGGGAGTACAAAATCGTGGAAAAGGCAGAATTTTTCACACAAAAAATTTCGCCATTATCATTTTAACAAAAATCAAAATAAATAACTAGGGCTAGGAGCCCTAACCCCTTAAACATGTTCTTGATTGGTGTATAGTTTCACTGTATAATATATGCTCTTTCAGTAACTTCAGATTTTTTAAAAATTAGACAGGTTAAAGAAGAGAAACAGAAATTAAAGCAATAAAATTTACATTAATAAATGACAAAGAAAACCTTTCTGCTTGTAGCCTCACCCAGCAAAAAAAATTTTTGCTCCTACCATTCACAGATAATTCAATTTTCTACAAAATCTAAAAATTGACTTTTTTTTTAAAAAAGTACAGAATTTCTGTGTAAAGGTGGCAGGGGACTTGTTTAGAAATTTACTGCTCTGCTCTGGCTTCAGAAGTATGTTATAACTGAAATTGAATATTTTCGTATAAAGCAGGGCTGGAAATAAGATTTTAAAGCTGGCAGCAGAAAATGCCAGGAGTTTTTTTAAGAGTTGCAGGGATAAGAATCTTCCACAAAATTCTGTGTTTCAGTTATTTTGTGCATTTTCTTTTAAACAATACGAATTATACTGAGTGATTCAAAAAAGATGTTAAATTTTAAACCGTAAGTGATTGAAACATACTTTCAGTTAGAAAAGTTCATCAAATAAAGAGTAGCTTTCAGATTTGGCAATATTTTTACCAGGGGCTGTATACATACTAAAATATGAAATTTAATTTTTACATGGTCCCTCCTGTCCTATCACTTATTTTTGGAAAAAATGTTACTCTGTGTCTAAAAAAGTAAATTAAAAAATTCCATGTTTCTGAGTGGAATAGTTACTAAGATATTGCAAGTTAAAAATTTTAGCATTTGTCACCAATTGCTATGGGATGTCTCAAAAATGAGAAAAATGAAATTACTTTTCAATGGGCATTAATTTATGTTAGTGGTCATTCGACAGCTACATTTGACTTTTGAAAACCCAATTTACCTAGAATTTTCCTATAATACATGTTCGCAGTTTTGAGTGAATTTTAACCTGCACCATTGTCATTCTTCATTATACTTTGACATTCCTTCTCTAGAAGTGTAGCATAAATTAATAGATGGCCTTCTAAAAATCTATATTGATAGTTTCATAACTCAGTACCTAAACAGCTTAGATAAAATTGTACCTGTTGAACGAAATTGAATTGAATGCTTTTAATGGCCATTTTTCAAAAAAAAAAAAAAAAAAAAAGATCGTTTTACTTTTGTCAAGTCATAGTTTTTACAAAGAGGATTTTTAAATTTTTTCACCTGAAAACGTATGTCAGCACAGCAGGTAAAGTAATGTAAGTCATCATTTTATACAGGAAACTTAGTCTGTTCTGTAGATTCTAATTGAATTACTGACACTGTTGGAAATTCTCAAATATTTCTATCAGGAAGAAACCAAACCTGATATTTTTACACTTTAGTTTTTATTCTGTTCCATGAAGACTGGCATTTGCACTGTTTTTTGAGTTATTTTAGGATTGTGTAATTTGTTATGGTTGAGAAAATCTTTATAGCAACATTTATTTGCCAGGAGAGGACAGCTCGCATCACTGAATGCGTCGCTTAGAGCTACATATACGTCCTTCCCGGAATTTACCGCCACAATTTGGAACCTCTCATCAGAAGGTGGAGGACTTCTGAATATTGGCACCCCTCGGAAACTGCTAGCGACGGCCGAGAGGACTTTCGGAACCACGGATTTAACGTGCATGTACACGGTGGTCTTTAGTGGTACGCCGGTATCGAACCCGCAACCTTCCGGTTACGAGTCCAACCCCTTAACCACTGGGCTACCACGGCCCCTTATAGCAACATTCGTATTTTCTTGTATGACTATGCATATTATGTATAAGAGCTGTTAATCCAACTTCATTTGTTTGAATGGCATAAATAAGAATTCACGCACAAGCTCCCTATAAATACTCTCAAATCACATTTGATTTAGTATATTGAATATTAAAATGAACAATTAGTATGCATATGATCCTTTTATTATTTTTAAAATATATTTTATTTTCGAATACATTCTGTTTTAGAAACCATAAGGAAACTTACAGATGCACTCTAAGAAAAGTTATTACAACTTCATCAGTACCATGCTAGTACATCCTCTATACTGTAAAAAAAAAAATATTGGCTGTAAATAATGAACTATTTTCATTATGTGTGTATTGGTTAGATGTACTATTTTGATGAATACAAATAAATTTAAATGTTCTAAAATATATCAAAATATCTTTGTTTTTTAACAATAAAGTTACATACATAATGCCGATAAAATTTTGGTTTGGACAAAGTTTAAAATGCTATAAATATGCTATATTCACTGCATAATAATTTCATAACTTGAAACTTTTAAAAATTACTTTGTATCAAGTTGAACTTTTTTAATCATGCTATTCTTTAACTGATTTAGTTCTTTGATTGACAAAAATCTGTATCAAATACTTTACTCATGTCACTGTTCATGCCTTTAAGGTGCAAATTCACATTCATGTGGCATAACACAAATCCCCTTATCTTCATCATAGATAGTTGGTAGAGTACAAGTACATCCTCCCACACGGCAGTTAATATTGCAGATTCGTGGTCTCTTTTCATAACAAGTTGGCATACAGTCTGAATAACACTTCACATAAGCAGTACCAGGGGGACAGTCGATGTCTGAAAAATGAATAATGTGTGTAAGAACATGTACAAGGTTTGTTTATGTGTTTTGTTAAGGCAAAGTTATGCAAGGACTATCTGCCTAAGAGAGATTCCTTATACGAAGGACTTTTTAAGGGGTTCTAACATCTATTCATGCTACATCTAGAGAAAACCACCCAAAACTCCAGATCATTAGATTGACAGCCACTGAGTAGGCCAGAATCCACCTACACACTTCAGACATCTACCATGTTAAAGTGTTTAGCTTATGAATTTATGTGTTAAATGGAAAAATAGCAGGTTATTCTGAAATAAACAGTTCAGAATGCTATTTAAAATCTGGTTTTGCATGTACTAAAATGAAATAAATAAATATGAAGTACTAGATCTCAAATATGCACCACAGTGGCACCGGCTATGTGGGTACTCGGAGACAGAAGCATCACAGAAAATGTCCTGGGGATGTCGAGCACACATAAAATTTTGAGAGACAGTTTTAGGTACTTTGATTGGGGGGTGGGGAATCTATTAGAATTTCGGGAAAAAATCCAAGTTTTCTTCAGAATAAGGATCTTTAATGAGATTTCTGAAATAAGACACGATTCGACCTTATTTTGATGTACATTGCCCACTTATCTCTAATAGATAAAAGAATTAAAGCCCATTACCACCTTTTTGGGCATGTGATGCATGTTTTTAAAAAAATTATCTTATTTATTCTCATTTTTACTCAAAAATATATCCATTTTCGCTTAAAACGTTCATTTAAACTTGACTGATAACATTGTTTTGTAGAAAATTTGACTAAATGTTCATTGTTAAAGATTAAAAAACAATGTATGCTGAAAAATGTGAGTGGGGGGGGCAACGTTAAAAGGTTGAGAACTGCTGTGTAAACCAGAAGAGGGATGGTTGTCAGATCCTCACACGAAAGCCCCCAAGCAGTTTAAAAGATGGGCAGGGGAGGCCTGAGCTGAAGAGCATTTAGTGCAATTCAGAAAGGTTTTTTCACCATTGGCATATTTAAGTGTCCTGATATGGCCACTCTTGAGTCTGCTGATGGTGACTTTTGCTAAACTGTCACACTTAAGTGCAAGGGCACTGCCAAGGTATTTCTCTGAATACCAGGAGTGTAAAGAAGATGTCTTCTATATTTTCTGGTTAAGGTCCTTTATTTGTGAATATATCTCGGAATAGGTTAGACTTCCACAGGAGATTAAAGGACTAGTTACGCCTTCCTTTGCAAGAATGTCAGCAGTCTCGTTTCCATGTAGACCAATATGGGAAGGAACCCATTTTAGAAAAATCGTACGCTGTTCTGAGAGTACCTTTAGGTCTTTAAGAATCGACACTGAAGTTTCGTCACCAACTTTAGTCCAGTCGCTCAGATCAGGACTGTACCCAGAAAAAGTTTCGGGTGGGACCAAACGTTGAAAAAAGTCGAATTTTTCACAAAAAGACTTCATCATTATTATTTTGTTAACAAAATTTTAAATTTCGGGGGGGAGATCGAACCTCCTTGCTGCCCCCCCCCCTGGGTACGGCCTTGGCACAGGGGCATAGCCTAGGGGGGTCATAACCCCCCCCCCATGAGGAATTTTTTGCCATACAATATGTATATTTTTCACTCCCTTATCCCACACACGTATACATATATATATATGACAGGATGTCTACCGCTCCGGAAAGTCGGGAAATTGGAAAATGGGTCCGGAAAGTCTGGAAAAAACCGGGAAATTGGGTTAATGGGTCCGGAAAATTCACCAAAAGAATCATTTTTTTTTTTTTTTTCGTGTCCTTTTTTTTACCCTCCCTCTCTAATTGTCAGACTGGAAACCGAAAGCAACTACCACGCATTTTTCGGACCGCGAAAGCATCAAGCGATGTGTTTGTATAAGGAGGGAAAAATGGGGGCTCAATAATCGTGACGGGAGGGTAAAAGACAAATTATCTTACTTCGTAACTTATGGGTTAGGACCGTCTTTCCAAGAACAGTTAGTTAATTCTATCATAAATTGGGACTACTTCTGTTTCTTTTAATTGATGAAAGCTTAATCCTGTATTTCAATAAGTTGTACAAAATATGCAAATATAAATACAAGGGAGAGGGCATTGTGCAATTCCCCAAAGTAAAATGCATTGGTCAGGAATTTTTTTCCCGGGACCTCCCAAAAGTCAGGAAATTGACTTTCAGAAATTTGGTAGACACCCTGTATGAGTTGCAGTAGTCGTAACATCCCCCTCCCCCCATGAAAAATTTCTGGCTACGCCACTGATCTCTCAGAATTCAAATGTCTGCAGAAGTTTCAGGCATCAATCCCCTAAGTGCTTCTTTTATAGCAATGAGTACAGCCCTAAATACTGAGCAGTAGTCTGAGCTTCTTAGCTTAATTTCAACAGACTGGAGTGGTGGTAATGAAAACGCCACTACTGCAGGCATTATGATAATCTCTGTCGCCGTCAGTATAAACCTGGACAGCCGAAGCTGGAATTTGATTTTAATCTCAAGAGCAAGTTGATATAGATAAGCAGGACAATCCTGTTGTTTATTAGTCTGCGCTCCTAGGTTGGTTTGGAAATATACACCAGGAAGACCCTCCAAAGGGTTAATGAAAGACTTAAAGTAACGTTCCTCAACATTTGTATTCAAAAGATTCATTAACTGTAATTTGGAAAAAAGACTCTTTTTTTCAATCTTTGGCTAGTTACCACTCTCTAAGAAAAATAGATGTTCAGTTGTGACTACCATAGCTGTAAAGTTTATTGAAATATTTAGCAAGTCCTGTGCTTCTCAAACCCAAGGGCTGCCGATCACATTCGTAAAGAACCAGATTTGTGGGGCAAGAATATCTCCTACCAGTAATAATGCGAGCAGCACTTGACTGGACTCTCTCAAGCTTCAAGTTAGTGGCAGAAGCACGAAAATAAATTTGGAAGCCATACTCCAAAATTGGCCTGATCAGGAAAGTATAGGTAATCCTAAGTGTGGTGACGTGGGCACCTCAATCTCTATTTATCGCACATTTTACTAATTGGGAATTTTTTGGTACGGGCATTGTATGCAATTTTAAAAAGTGTAACTTTTTGTAGCCAAAAATTGTGCCATATATCGCTAAGCTTGGCGAGTTTTGGAGATAAATCGCCAAATATGACTCGAAAAAAATTTCGAAAAATGAACCCAGCTGGGCGATATTTTTATTTTTTGGCGGCAATCAAAAATTTCCTAATATGATAACATTAAGGTATGGAAATTTTAAAAATCCGTAACTCGCTCTCTAATTAACTGATTTACATGAACAAAAGCCTCTCCAATGGCAGAGCGCATAGTGCTCAGAACTAGGAGACGGAAAGTGAATTTCAAAACCAAGTGGCGTCCGTCGACCAAACCGTTTGAAATTTTCCATAGTTTCCTCCGAAACTTAACGTAAATATGGGTTAGGACCACTTAGAAATATCCCCATGGAGGGGCACTCTATACCCATCGGCCTAGATCCTAAGTGTAGGTAATTGGCCGTAAATCCACAATCTGCTTATATAATACTCTAACGTATGCGGACCAAAATCGACGATATTTCCATTTCCACGCTGCTAACGGCAACAGCTAGATGTAAACATTAGTGCAATAACAATAACACATGTGCGCAAATGCAAATAACAGTTCAATGACGTCAAACGGAGAAAGCGTATGTCACGCAGTAGCTAGATTGCAAAATAACAATAATGGATACACAAAAATGCAAGATCTTTCGGACTTTTTCACAACTTTAAAATATCGAACTTACAATACTTATCGCATTTATCGCCCACCTAAAAAATGTCACCATGCATTGGGCTTAAGCACATTTTAGTCATTTGCTGTTTCTACATCGGCTTTTATGATGACACCCAAAATGTGTTGTAAACCTAACCTAAATAAATTTAATGACAAATCTATGTATATATAAATACGCTAAGGAAAATATTTGTGCTCCTTTTGCAGCACATTGAGCAAACTGAGGAGTTTGAAATTCGGTATAATTAAAGTTCGTATGGAGGTGGTTGTGCGAATGATAAAATTTTTGTGTAATATGTTCATTCACTGTAAAAAAATTAGAGAAGTAAATTGGCGAGCAATATTTTGCGCCAAGTCGGATGGTTCCATTGTTGTGTCCATTTTGAAATAACAGCATTAAGTTTTAACGATATAATAGGGATAATATTCCAACAAAATTTGTAAAAGAATGAAATTGTTCTCCAGTTTAGTGAAAATATTGTCAAAATACATCAGCAATCAATAGGAGATGAAAATAATATTACATTGTTAGTGAGGTGTATGGAAATATTTCTGACAAAACATAACTCGGATAACATATTAAAGTCAATTATTTTAGTACTTAAAAATGATGATTGTACTTTTGTTAATACTGATATACTTAATTGAATACATGGTGAACTGAGAACATATCGTAGCTACGATAAAATAATTTGCCATGAGATCTTAAAATCAATAATTACCCAGTAGAGTTATTGAGTTCTTTGACTGTTAATGGTTTGGATAATTTTCAGTCAGCCGATAAAAAGCCAAGTAATTGAAACTTGCGCCAATTCCAAACAAACCAAACGAGAATCACTGAGCATCATTTCCAGTGCAGAGTTCTTTCATCCGCATTTCTATATTTTGGAAGTTTAATTTAATTCCATATTTTTAACAGACGATTAATTCAATAAACATACGAATTTCTTTTTAGTGATACATTTTTATAGAAAACTTTTTTTGTATTTTGATTAACATTTTCGGCTTTTTTGGGGGGGAACAACTATGTTGTAGAAGTAGTCTTAATATCGCCCAGAAAAAATTGTTCGTGGGATAGCTTTACTGATCAGAACCAAAAAGTTTTGCCACCACATATGTTAGTATTGAAAGTTCATAGTTTTACTGATCTGGAAGGGACGAGGGTCAATTGCACCCGCACCAACAACTATCAATCCAATCGAAGGGCGAGTTGCACCGGAATCCCTATCTTGCTCCCCCTCAAAAATATCCATAGAAACAGGGGTCTTTGCAACTCGCCCTTTTCTCCTTTCGCCCGGTGCAACTAACCCATTCCCGTATAAAGGAAGCATTAATCAATGGAACATGAATGGGCATCAAGTTATGCACCGTAATGCCTTTCATTGTGAAGTTTTAACAGGAATCGCATGCAGTAGGAAAATTTGGATTCCAAATAAAGGGATAATTCGGAATATGTCCCACGTCCAACATATTCCGGTGGTATTTTATGTTTCAATTATCTCTCAAACTACTTTCCAATTATACCTGCATTTTCGACGACAATAAGTAAGTCTCAAGGACAAACATTCGAAAAAATTTTAACATTATTGAGGCAGCCAGTTTTTCAATTGTACATCTCAGGAAGGTACTGTTCGATCATTCCATGGTTTAAGATTTCATATTAATTTTATATACTTTGAAAAAGACAGACGAAATACTGGGTAGCTTTGACGAAACCTGGACAGTATAGCAATAAAATAAATAAATAAATAATAAAAAAGGGAAGAAAATCTGAAACACTTTCACATTTTAAATACGCACCAAAGTGCTATATATTAAAAGCGTATCATAGTTTATGCGTCGTCCCTATTTTTCTTCCTTATTCCATTAAGTTGGAGAGTGTATCATTATTCATGACTGTGCCGTATTTTTCTTCCTTGATTCATAAAACGAAATCTATTTTAAAATCGCCTACTTAAACTATTTTACAATCGTTGCCGAGTATATAACAACTATACTTCACCGCTTTAAATATTGTTTCGAATGTCCATCATAATCCATGAGTGTGCCGTGTTTCTCTTTCTGGGTTCATTCCTACTTTAATGCCCCGACTCTCGCCAAGGTGGCAATCATTAAACATATGGAACTACCACGACGATTTTTTGTATTTATGTGGCAATTGTAATTTAGAATTAAAATGGCGATTTGGAACAGCATGTAAGTAAAGCATTCCGTTACATTTTTTATTTATTTTGGGTTGCCAATTAATGTAGTTTTAATAATTAAGTGTCTTCAAATTCCTTAACTGGTGCGTTTATCGCTAATTTGTTCACTTTAGTTTTCGTATAGTTCTTTTGGGAGCGTTGAAACTTGTGCATAAGTCCTAGAGACCCATGACTGCAAAGCTCGCCAAAGTGCGGGATTTTTTAGGTTGACGAGAGCGGGGGCGTTAAAATAGGAATCAACTCTTGTCACCGTATCAAATCTAATCAACTTTTAAACACATCTTTGGAATCGAAATCTATCTTAAAATCGCCGACTGAAACTGTTTTACAATCTTCTCCAGGCATATTCGAACTATATCCCGTAGACATTTTAAATACTGTTTGGAATGGGCATCACAATCCATGAGTGTACCGTGTTTTCCTTCCTTGTTCCATAAAACACTTCTTCGGAATAAAAATCTAAATTGAAATCGCCTACCAAAACTGTTTAACAATTTCTGCCAGGAATAGTCAAACTATACTTCGCCTTTATAAATACCATTTTGGAAAGTGTATCATAATCTATCAGTGTACCATATTTGTCTTCGTTGTTCTATAAAACACTTCTTCGGAATTAAAATCTGTTTTAAAATCGCCCACTAAAACTATTTTATAATATTCGCCAGGTGTTTTCTAGCTATACTCGAAATATCTCTCTATTCTGAAAAAAAGTAAAAGCCGATGACGCTGTCAAAGCTTGTGGACCTATCTCCTCCTAAACCGTAGGGATTTGAGTTTCGACTAAGGTGCCCACAGATTCGAAAAATTCCGAGGAACCTGCTAAGCTGATTTAAATTTCGAAAATCGAATTATTTTAGAAGATATTAATAAAAAACTGAAAAAATAAACCGAATGGTTGCCAGATTTGGCATAAAATCATTCATTCCTTTGCAACAAAGCGTTTCCAAGTATCTAGAATCGCGTGAAATTTACAAACATGAGTTAGAATTACGCCCATTTTACGCCAAAATAAAAACTATATGAAATAAGTAACTCAAAATGTATAACACAAAGTTGGCAATTTTCAAATAGTAAGTTCGCTTAGACAACAGGAGTTTAGAATTAGCGATTAATCGTTTTTCCAATACAGAATAACTAATATCTTGAAAATGAAAAATAATTAAAATGCAGATTATTTTAAAGCCTGTTCTCGTACAGCTGGATTATTTGCTACCAGTAGAAATATTTGGCGGCGTTAACTATGCCATTATAGCAGTTATAGTACACTTTGGATATTTGCTAGCGCGACGAGATGGTATAATTCGTGGTGTTAAGTACTCCAATCTGCAAACGATTATGTAAATGAAAATATGGATAACGGTTTTCCGGTAACCTTAAATGAACAGTAAATATAGGTTGTGAGCATGTGTAAATCGCCAAATAATGAAAAGTCGCCATTCGTGGCAAGCCATTCTATCTGTTCCGCAGCTTTTATTAACTTTACATGTACGCAAGTCGCCAAAAAATGAAAAATCGCCATGGATGGCAAATTCGCAAGGTGTCCAATAGGTTTTACATTATTAAAAATACAGCTGAAACAGATGTTCTGATTTTATTACGCTTTAGCTCCTAATTAATATAACTTTTGAATGGCAACATTAAATATCATTGTGTTTCTGAGGAGTGCAAATAATTTTTCCAGCGATTATAAGCGGAGTCCGCACTCCAGGTGGAGTATAGCTCAGGATCCGTTCAACACAGATTCCCATAACAAAATATCTTCCGTGTTATGAGGTTTAGGGGGTCTACTGTAGTGTGAAGTTTAAATTTTTATGTACCAGTGAAGATGCAAGAACCAAGCAATGTGTAGCTTAGCTCAGTATAACATTCTATCTGATCCAATCTTCGGGTTTTGTCTGTTGAAATTATGTCTTTTTACGAATAAGCCTGATTAGGGGCCGAATGCCTCATACGAAAAGCGAACGTAGCGAGTCTGGGGGCCTTGGCCCCTAGTATTTATAAAAAATCCCATACAATTTATTTAAAAAGAAAAACACACACACATTTGAAAAGTGACTCGACGCGCATAATTGTAGGGAAAAGTGTCTACACAAAAAACCTGGGAGAAATTAATAGCACTCTGGTGCTAATAAATAGGGAAATGTAAAAAAAAAACCACTTTGCCGCTTTTTAAATATTCCTTACAGCCAAATTGTACCTCATTTCTCCTATCGTTCACACTTTTCGAATAACTGGAAAATTAATGCATGACCACGTATTTGTAGACGCTTGCAGCCGACGTAATAGAACAAAATAAAAAAGTGTTATAAGCAATAATTGTAGAGGTATAAGCGATGATTATATAGAGGTTTAATATATTACGGTCGAATTTCGACCACAGGGCGACCACTAGTACTGTTAAAACAAAGAAACATGATTTTATTTGAAATGAGTCCAGAAATTTAGTCATCACTGCACCGAGTATGGGGCGGCGAAGTTGGTCGCCTTGGCGGATAGTGGCTAGTACAATGCAATACATGAACAAAATTGCGATCTTTCAATTTTTAGCGCGTGGAACATTTTAGACTATTAAACCTTAAAAGATCAAATTCCTAGCTATGCATTTCAGGTGGTGAGCGGAGAAAACGCCGCCAGAAAAAACGCCACCCGGTAAAAACGCTACTTTTAATACAGTGGAACCTGCTAAAGTGACCACCTGTCTAAAGTGAACACTTTCATGAAATTTCATTGTAGCTCATAAAAAATGTATGGGGAAAATATCCTGTAAAGTGATCACCTGCGAAAACTGTGTAGTGACCAGATAATCTGCCAAATTTAAGTTTTTTAGCATGTCAAATGTGACCACTTTCCACTATCAACTGCCTCTTCCCAGACAGCACATAAGCTTAAATCAAGCTTGCCATGTCTTTGAATTTCACGCATTAATGCAAGCTTGACAGTTCAACTCATTCTAAGCTGGCAGCAAGCTTGCAGGAGTCAAGTTGAATTGTCAAGCTTAAATATAACTTGATTTAAGCTTGGAATTCTCGCTTGATTTTTCCTTTTTAAAGGAGCGTTGATGGCGCCATCTGTGAAAGAGAATGGACATTAATTGTCTAGCGTCCTCAAATTTGATGAAAGTTCGTAAAAAGATGTGTTTATTTTATTACCAGTGCCATATTACCGGCAAGACAAACGGGGCAACTGCCCAGGACCTACAGATTTTAGGGCCCAGAAATCTTACATCTTACACTTTTGTAGTTTTAAAATAAAATTACAAAGGATAAAAAAAAATTCAGAAGTTAAATAATTTTTTTAATTATAAAGTATGAACAATGAAAAGAATTCAAATTTACATTTGTATAAATTAATTTAAACTTATTTTTAATTCTTCGAAATGCTCTATATCGATATAGCATACCAATATGTAGGAAAATAACTAACCACATTTGTAAAGAGAATTTTTAGCGTTAAAAAATAGCAAAATTTTTCAATTATTTGTTATTATAAGAAATATTTACAAAAATGACTAAAGTGTTTGTATTCCATACATGTTATGTTAGCAACTGTGATATAGCATTTCGAAGTAACGTTTAACTATCTGTTTCTTTGATTTCAGATTACTTAACACAAAATTTGTGTTAAGTAAGTAAACCCATTCTATATTTCCAAATATGGAAATTCTTCAAAATAAAATACAATTATACTACGAAATTGATTTCAAAATCAGTCGTTTGTCTCGATTTTGGCCAGCGGCAGTATTGCTCATGAGTGTTGCGAAAGTTTTAAAACATGTGTTGCTCTTAAGTTTATATTATGTTTATTTCCCTATAGTAGAGTCTCTAAATCACACATAAAATTATTTTAATTTTGATGCATCCCATGGAAAAAATAAATAAATAACATATCGCCCACTTATCAATCTGGCCAGAAAACCGCTTAATAATTCACTTCAAACTTTAGTGATAGCTGCACAAGGCTCCGGTGGCTGAATGGATAACGCGCTTGGCTACTAACCGAAAGGTCCCGGGTTCTATTCTAGCCACGGACACTCGATGGAAACAGCTTAAAATTACAGCTTAGAGGGGGAAAAATAAAGTATGTGGGGCGCGTTCGCAGCCGGGCGCCCCGTGTATTTAGAAATTTTTCTATTTTTGGAAAAAATTTTAAGCTTGAAATTAAGCTTGAAATGTCAAGCTTAATGCAAGCTGGGCAAGTGTAAACAAGAACACTTGATTCAAGCTTACACGCCTGGAATTTTCAAGCTTATTGACTTGATAAATCAAGCTTGCTGCAAGTTTGCTGTGCTGTCTGGGTTAAATATAAAACACATTCAGATAATATAGAATGCTATATCCCTTTTCAGTTGTTTAACAGACTTGATCTCAACACTGATTCTCTCTTCTGTAACACTTGCTCTCAATAGATAAATAAATAAAATTATAAAAAAATTTATAATTAAATAAATTAAAAAAGGAAAACTTTTTTTAGTCTAGATTCTTTTATATTTCTGTTGATGCTAAAATTGATTCAGCGTGGTTTCCGGTAAGAGGTGTGTGGGATGCAGTTAATCACATATATACAATTACTTTTGATGAAGTTAATCACACATTTATGAGTACTTCTGATTTCCCTTTACCTATTCTAAATGTAATACTCTTGCCATTTTAAATCTCCCATCTGTCAATAATGCTATTTAACTGTTTCTTAATTTACTTTGGTTTTAGCCTCTGTAATGCATTTTGTTGGCGTCTGTAGTCAGTGAATATATTTAATTTTCTTCCTTTCCCACAGGATTACAATAATTTTGTCTAGGCTACAAAAACTATATTCTGATCACCCCTGTGGCGAGTCACATTTAAATTTTGCCAAACATGTATAAAGCCTAACATTTCTTTTCATTTTTTCAACCTGGCGATTTATTTGGCGACCGGCCCTTTTAGAAGTGCTATCTAAACAATGTGTTCTTGATGTACACTAGTGAAAATTGTATCATGAACTATATTTGTGCAAACATGAAAACAACCCAAACATTCAAACTGTACTTTAGTAATATGTCAAGCTGCAAAATGGAAATTTATTATTTTTTATTATTCATTGTGACCAAGAAGTATTAAAATACATATTGAAACGTAAGTATAAGGAAGTCGCACACAATTTGTATGCAATGTGCATTTTAATGTTTCAGTATTTTACTCCCTACATTCCTCTTTTTTGTTCATGGATATTTATTGATTTTGAGATCTTGTTATAAATAAACTGTAGAGTGTTTGTGCAAGTGTTATTTGAATTTTAAGCATAAACAAATTTATTAAAGTGCTACCTTTGTAAGGTGACCACCTGTATAAGGTGACCAGTTTTGTCGTTCCCGAGGGTGGTCACATTAGGCAGGTTCCACTGTAGTTTTATGATGTAACATAATCGTTATATGCTAATTGATGAGGAAAGGGGCGTATCCAGAATTTTTTTCCGGGGGGGGGGGGTGTATGAGATATAATTTTGTATTGATAAACTTAATTTCATATTGACGACAAAAATCTGAAGCTCTTAATAAATAATTTTGAAAGATTCGCAGGGGTATATATCCCGATATCCCACTCCCTGGTTACGCTCCTACAGTGACGTAGGAAAGGGGGGGGGCTTTGTGGCTCGACCTCCCCCCCCCCACATACCTTTGGAGGATGATAGAAAATAATCATATATCGGTGTCTTTTTCAGTGTCCAGAATCCATGAAAACATACTGAACCCTCCCCCCCTCCCCTCCCAAACCTACTGAATCGCTACGCTACTGCGCCCCTATCGGATTGAGGGGAGACCTAGCGTTCAGCTATGGCTTATTATTACTGGGTTTTTTTTTAATAAGTGCAAGAGTTTATTCTGATTCATGGTAAATTATCTTGTTGGTTCTCTATTTTTAAAAAATAAATTTTAGAATAAGGAAGATTTATAGGTACATATATTGATATATACACTGCTGGCCATCGTAAATGCAACACCCTGAAGGAAGCATGCAAATAATATGAAATTTACAACATGCATTAGCTGAGGTGAGATATGCAAATGATTAGAATTTCAGCGCAGACGCACATCAAGCGCGCCTGTGGCGCCACCTCAAAGCGCTATTTAAGGCTTGGAGATTTCGACGGTTTCAAGTACAGCAATTGTGTTTTTCTTGCTTTTTTTTCAAAAAAACGATAAATTATGCCTCGTAGGAAACAACGATCATCTTTTGATCAAGTATCCGAGTTTGACAGAGGAAGGATAGTGGCATACCGAGATTGTGGGTTATCTTTCAGGGAAATCGGTCGTCGTATTGGACGAAACCAAACAACTGTGATGCGGATATGTGATCGTTGGGTGCAGGAGGGTACGACGGACAGACGTGATCGACCGCATCGACCTCAGTGCACCACGTCACGTGATGACAGGCAGATTGTACGCATGGCAGTGACGGACCGCTCAGTCACATCACGAACCATATCACAGCAGATTCAGTCTGTAACGCATCATCCAGTGTCTGCGCGTACCATTCGACGTCGTTTACAGCAGAATGGTCTGTCCGCAAGACGTCCGTTGCTTTGTCTACCTCTGACGCGGAACCACAGACGTCTCCGCCGCCAATGGTGCGATGAAAGAAGGATGTGGACGACAGAATGGAATGAAATTCTCTTTACTGACGAGTCACGCTTCTGTATGCAACACCACGACGGTCGGATTCGAGTCTGGAGACACCGTGGAGAGAGGATGCTGAACAGCTGCATTATGCACCGTCACACTGGTCCTGCACCGGGTATTATGGTATGGGGCGGTATCGGATATCTCTCTCGCACTCCTCTAGTACGCATTGCCGGTACTTTAACCAGCCAGCGCTACATCTCCGAGGTGTTGGAGCCAGTTGTCCTTTCTTACCTTCAGGGCTTGCCAACAGCCATATTTCAGCAGGATAATGCACGGCCACACGTGGCACGCATTGTCCAAGGGTTCTTCGTCAATCACCAGATTGAATTGCTTCCCTGGCCGGCGCGCTCTCCGGATCTTTCGCCGATAGAAAACATGTGGTCCATGGTTGCTCAACGACTGACCCAGAGTTCATCCCCAGCTGTCACACCAGATCAACTTTGGCAACGTGTGGAAGCTGCTTGGTCTGCTGTACCCCAAGAACACATTCAAAGTCTCTTTGAATCAATGCCGAGGCGTGTGGCAGCTGTGATCTCCAACAACGGCGGCTACTCTGGGTACTGATTTTGGCAGGAACCACGCTTCATAGAATGCTGTAACTTTAATCATTTGTTACTTGGTCAACATGTTATCTACACAATAAATTTTGTTGTGATATCTCTTGTTTTTCTTGGTGTTGCAATTTGGGTGGCCAGCAGTGTAAATATTTCTATTTTTGAAAATATTCAATTTGAACATTGGTACTCTTATTTTAAAGATGCCTTTTTAAAAATTAAATTATGGTATTAATTAGTCAAAAACAAGTTTTTAAAAATCTTATTTAAATTAAATGTTAGTCTAATTGTAATGTTTTTAAACAAATTTTTAAATACTGAAAAAAACAATAACTTTTTAAAGGAAACTGGTTTAAATGTAATTAAAATTAATAGTTAATTAGTTTTGTTAGAATAATTAATTAGTTTTGTTAGAATAGTTTTAATAATTATATGTTTACTATTTTTGATACTGAAAAGCTTATTGCCCCTCACAGACTTTGATTGATCATCTGTAAGCCTTCTTAGGAGAAATCTTAAACTTTCTACATCACCTCATTAATGCAAGGGATAATATTTTACTTATTGGGAATTTCTGTAAGAGGGCTGTATAAAAAATAAAAGTTTGTATTTATTTACATTTAATTTCCTGGAAATTTTATTCGTCACCATAGTAACTTTGTAATTAATTATATATGTCTAAGATCAATATTTAAAGAAGAAAACCGTAGATCAGTGCTTTTAAGACATTGGAATTGTAAGAATTGGAAAGGAATTGGAAGAAATTATGATTTCTGTTTAATATTAAAAATATAAAACTTTTTACTTTCAGTGTAAGTTATGATGAAATAAGTTATTTTGATTTTGAGTTTAAGGTCCTTAAATTAAGGAAGATATACACGAGGGTTGTCTGCTTAATTAAGCCATGCCTTGGGCGGAGAACTTTTTGAGGGGTTCTAATGCTTATTCAGGTTACAACTGGAGAAAACAGTCGCGCCGTAGGCCAGAACCTAGACCTACACACCTCAGCCCTTTACCAAATTGTCACGAAATTACTAGAAAGCATTTATATTATAATGCAAAAGGTTAAAAATAATTTTTTAAGCTTTATAAGATAAATTTATATCTTATAAAGCTCTTTCTTTTGCCTGTCTTTGATACGCAAAAAAAAAACCGACAACATTAAAACATGAAAAAAATAAACCCTTATCCCCCTCCCACACACGCACACCTATCTATTAATTAAAATCTAAAATCCCAGTTAGGGATTTTATATCTTTGATATCTTAATACTTCCATGTCATCAGAGTACCTGAATGCAGTTTTGGGGTCATAGCCCCCTGAAAGCTTCACGCTTCACTTACTATTAAGTAATTGGCTTTTTTTTTTTTTTTAACGGAAACCAAAAGCTTTCTAGGAAAGTCTTCCCCCGCCCCTCCTTAACGCCTACCCAATTATGCCCAAATTGAATTTATTGAATTAGACATGTGCTTTCCCCACTTCTGGAAAACAAAGTACATTAAACCTCATAATTCAACTGAATACCCCATTCCACCCCCCCATTTTCTGCAAAACAAAAGAAATTTATTTCAAGTATTTAATTAAATTATTACACAAATATCTTTTCAGGTGGCGTTTTTCCGGCGGCGTTTTTTCCAGGTGGCGTTTTATCTGGTGGTGTTTTTCCCAGGTGGCGTTTTTTCCGGCGGCGTTTTTTCCTACAGCGGCGTTGTGTATGATGGCCGCCATTCACGTGCCAATTCGTCTGTCAAACAATTAGTTACGGGCGATTTTTATGACCGAGGTGGGAGTTTTTATGACCGGGATAGCAATAAATAACTGACTTTTCACGCCTTCATCATTTGCCCACACGATCAAACATTTCACAGTTTGCGTTCAGACTTGGCACGGAATGGCGATGGATACAGCGATTGCGTTAGTTGGCATCGTGCTTTCTGAAAAAAATAGCTAGTAAAAGCGAAAAGCTAGAAAAAAAAATTGGGAAAAAAAGTGGCTAAAAGAAAGAGAGAATTTATCCCATATAAAATTATTAGAAAATTTACGATTTTCGCCAGAAGATTTTCACAATTATCTGCGAATGAACGAGGAGACATATATGCAGGGCTGGGGAGTAGCGCGCTACTTGTAGCGAAACTACAGTAGCCGCTACTTTTTTTTGTAGTTTGTAGTGTAGCGCGCTACTTTTTTTAAAAAGTAGTGTAGCGTGTAGCGCGCTACAAAAAAACAGTAGTTTGTAGCGAATTTTGGAAGCTACTTTTGCCGTGTCATCATTTCCGGCGATTGATCCCGTGGTGCAATTTCTCTCTCTTCTGACTCCAAGCATAACTGAAACTGATGCTTGAAAGACACCCAATCACTCCCCCGCCCCCCCCCCCCTCCCAGGGGACACACGCACACGCGGGGGGGTGAGGGGGTTTGCTTTGCCTGAAGCGGAAGCCTGACATTGTGCATCTTTTTTCTTTTTTTCGTTCTCAGTATTATTTGTAGAATCACCAATCTGCCATAAAGAGGAAAAAAAAGGAAGGTAAGAGAGGTCCAAAGTTGAACAAAGGTTATTTTGATGGGGTCTCGAGAGTCTCATTATCACACGGGCGTGTGGGCCCGTGAGCCCCTGAAAAATAAAGGCCTCGCAAATCTCTCCATTTATTGTATATTAAATTTATATATGCTGCAATAATAATTTTTATTAAGCTAAATTTCCTTTATCTATATCATAATTGTGTAACAATAAAAAGGCTTCGAGACTTATTTTCTGTTCTTCTTTCTAACACAATGATAATGGTTTCTAAGACTAGATCAATAAAATAGAAATTAAAGGCGTTATTGAAAATTTATGGCCATATGTACTTATCACAAAATATCCATTAGTTAGCATTTTTTTAAATATTATGATGAAGAAAAGAAAATTTTCTGGCAGGTGGAACTCAGCGCACACATACGCTAATAATACAAATGGATTAAAAAAATATTAAAATCAATTTTAAATGCACATTCTTGTTCTAAATGAGTATAAATATATGGGTAATTTTTAATTTAATTTTAGAATTATTTTGAAATGTTTTATTTTTATGCTGGGAAAATAGAAAACAATCACAAATAAGTTAAAATGTCTGTAATAGTATAGGGGCCCAAAACAACCTTTTTTTTTTTGCCCCGGGGGCTCCTTCTATGTCTGATCAGGGTCTGCATATTTTTGACTGCTATTGCGTGTTTGCAACATAAATCAACATAAAAATGAGTATTTTTTGCTTTCGAAAAGGAATTTTACATATCTGTAAATTGTATGCTTTTGTAACATCATTAATTTTCTTTGATCTTTTTTTTTTATTGCACCCATAAATACAGTGTAGTGTCCACTTGCCAGTATGATTGCCAATCATTCAGAATCCAGTATTCCGTGAACTTCCTTTTAGGCGATATCCTTTCAAATCTGACATGATCAGTGGTGGGAAAAACTACTTTTTTTTTGTAGCGCGCTACAACTACCGCTACTTTTCGAAAAATGTAGTTAACTACAACTACAACTACTTTTTGACAAATGTAGTTAGCTACACTACTTTTGAAATGTAGTCGCTACTTCGCTACTTTTTCGCTACTTTTAGGAGACAAATTTTGCTAACAGATTCAATTTGCATTACATTCATATTTAAGGATATTTATATCCTAATTAGAGAAAACTATCGATATCTAAAGCCTTGGTTTTCTACTCGCGTCCAGCTTGATTAATGACCTCAGCGGGTGTCTCTCGCGTCCGAAGAACGCGTTTATTAAAAGGTGGTTTCCTTGTAGCGTTGAGCGCCGCAGATTTGTTGGACGCACGAAAGACCCCGGGCACCTTTTCGCCTTTAATTAGAAAAAACTATTGCTCTAATAAACAACTACCGGGCGAGTATTTGAGCAGGGGGAGGCGGGCCCCCTCCGAAAATGTAAAGCAATTATTAAAAAGGAGCTATTTTGAAACATTTCTTTTAACTTTAGAACAATAAAGTTTAAAATACCGAATCGTCCCCCTCCCCCCGAAATGGAAGCCTATATATACGCTACTGGCAACTACTGCTAATTATTGAAGTATTGCTGAAACTAATTAAGTTTTAATACCTCTATGATAAAAGTAAATTGGGAAAGTGAGCTCTGAAAGCATGAGAAAAATCATGAGAACTAAAAAAGTTTTTAAAAATATAATAATAAAATGGATGTCTGAACGGGAAAAAAAGGCCCGTTTTGAGACCCCTTTCATGTTCTACAAACATTCTAGTTTCTTGAGCACAAATCAAAATTAATGAGTATAAAGGCCTTTTTTCATGACTTACCAAATTAGTGATTTATGACGAATGACCCGTGTGAACCATGTAATATTGTATAATTGTTTTAATTGAAAACATCACATATGATATGCATATTATAAAATAATGAAAACAATTACTAATTAAATTCATGATATATCTATTTAAAACATTGCATTAAAAAAATCCTCTATGTTAAAGAAATTTTAAAAGTTATTATCATCAACACAACTTTGTGTTAGGTATAAAAGAATTTTATAGAATTATATTGTTATTTTAAGGCTAAGAGAGAGATAAGTCTCTAAGGATTTTACAAACTATTACTTATTAATAGAAATTCTCATATTTTCGTATTAAATTCTGAAAATTATTACACAAAAAACCTAATAATTTAAATATAATAGACACTTTAAAATTTTAACGAAAGAAAGCAGAATTTCAACATATTCATGGAAGACTGCCATGCCTCTAGTATAAAATAAAAACCACATAAATTTATTCAAAAACATGTTTATTAAATTTTAACAAGAGCTGGATCTCAAAATTGTTATCCGCCAAACATGATCGTCGAGGAGAAAATGCGTCCAATGCAATCGAAAACAATCTTTGTACAGATGCACTGGACGGCACGGCACGCCAGTGTTAGTTTTTTTGAAGGCTTCTTTCATATACGCAGTGGTGGGAAAAACTACTTTTTTTTTTGTAGCGAACTACAACTACCGCTACTTTTTGAAAAATGTAGCTAACTACAACTACAACTACTTTTTGAAAAATGTAGTTAGCTACACTACTTTTGAAATGTAGACGCTACTTCGCTACTTTTTCGCTACTTTTAGGAGACAAATTTTGCTAACAGATTCAGTTTGCATTACATTCATATTTAAGGATATTTATATCCTAATTAGAGAAAACTATTGATATCTTAATTAGAGAAAAACTATTGCACTAATAAACAACTACCAGGGGAGTGTTTGAGGAGGGCGGCGGGCCCCCTCAAGAAATGTTAAGTAATTATTAAAAATGAGCTATTTTGAAACATTTCTTTTAACTTTAGAACAATAAAGTTTAAAATACCGAATCGTCCCCCTCCCCTCGAAATGGGAGCCTATATATACGCTACTGACAACAGAGCCGGCCCGAGGGCTTGCGGGGCCCCAAGCGAAGCGCAAGAGCGGGGACTTTTTTTCATCATGTCTTACGTAAGTTACTAATAGCATTGCTAGTACATATTAGTTTTATTTCTCGGCTATTTTCGGAATATTCGGGATGTGATAACAAAAAAATGGCTATTTGGCCCAGGAGCGGGGCCTCTTTAAGCGCGGGGCCTTAGGCGATCGCCTACATTTGCACACCCCCTTGGGCCGGCACTGCTGACAACTACTGCTAATTATTGAAGTATTTTTGAAACTAATTCAGTTTTGATACCTCTATGATAAAAATAAATTGGGAAAGTGAGCTCTGAAACCATGAGAAAAATCATGAGAACCAAAAAAGTTAAAATAATAATAATTGGATGTCTGAACGGGAAACTCGTTAAACTCGGTCAAAACTCGTTTAACTGAGAGGTTTTTTTTTTTTAATACGTTTCTACCTTAATTTAAAAAACAATATTTTATCCACTTAATTGCATCTACAAAATACATACCTTATTTCTAATATAAATAGCATTAAAAATACAGCAGGGTGATTACAGAAGTGATTACATACTTTACAAGGTGATTACATACTTTTCTTGTGCCTTTTTTTTTCTACATGAAAGCGAACAAGTTAAATATGGGTTCTCTGAAAGCTATCGCAAGCGCAAAGCAAAGCCGTACCCTGACGGTGCATTCAAACACCCCCGTCCTCGAAAGCAACATTGGCCATTCCAGGGGAGTCTCCTCCGTTGGATGATGGGGGACTGATAAAACACGGGTTTAATATTGGGTAATACCTCACATTTTTAAATTTAAGTTTTTTCAGGAAGAGACGTTCGGCTCTTTCAGCCTTGGACTAAACAATGCTATGCTCTCCCTGATTAACATTCAAGTGATGTTGAGAGGGCTTTCCTTTTCGGTGGCGTTATTGCACCGTTTCCAGTCCTCACCCCCCCCCCCCTCTTGTCAAATTTTTTTTAAACAAAATACCCATAAATTTTCAATTTTTAGCTTAAATATTACGCATTTTAACACAAAGTTATGTCTTTAACCCCCCCCTCCCCTTGAAGGAAGTCTTCATACGCCACTGGTGGGACTAGTTGTATAAAGAAACGATTCAATAATTGAGGGTGTCATTGTGTCAAGATGGAAGATCACGTAACGGCTTGCCAAATTAATTTAGTTCCTATGTTTTGGTAAGAGCACAACGTTGTACTTGTATATTTAAATTAACGACATTTCATTTTAAAAGCTAATGATTTATTTATTCGCGAAGGGAGGACAGCTTACGTCACTAAATGTGTCGTTTAGAGCTACGTATGTAATAATTTTGCCATACAAAATGTATATTCTGGGGGGGGGCTGAGACAGCCTTACTATTTTTTGACGTATATTGATAGTTAATGTTTGAAGAAAGTGACATAGCAAAACTTTTTTAAAAATTAACACATATTTTAACTAATCTAAATATTTCATCAACAAATAAAGAATAGCTGCTTTTTTTTTCTTTGAGATATGAAGGATATTTGAAAAACATGTTTTGGCTCTCTCCTCTCCCCCATAAGGGCGACAAAAAAATCCTAATGTTTTTTAGACGTTTTTGTTTATTACATTTTAAAGCAAAATAAAAATAAAAATCTTATACTTCATTTGTTTTTCTTTGTTTTGCCAACTTGCTATCCCCACCCCTTCCTAAAATTTATTTTTAGATATTCTTTTTTGTTGTATTTTAAAATAAAAATCATATGAATGTTCTTTTTTTAATACAAAGGATATGTTAAATATATATGTAAAAAACATTTTGCCCCCTCCCCCTGTGCAGCATCTCTTGGGGAGGCAATCTTTAAAAAATCCTTAAATTTTTCTTTAGGTTTTCCGTTTTGTTACATTTTAAAACAAAAAGTCTTAATATCTGTTTTTTTTTTTTTTTTCTTGTAAGATATGAAGGATAAGTGAAAAACTCATTTTGACCCCACCCCCTCAAGGTAAATTTCGAAGAATCACCCAATTTTTTTTCCTGTTTTTTTATATTTTAAAACAAAAATCCTGTGAATGTCTGTTATTTTAATTTGAGATATGAAATCAATATTAAAATTTGTGAAATACCCGTTTTGTCCCCTGTTCCCCTTTGGGAAAAGGCGATTTCCAAAAAATCATTAAATTTGTATTTAGATAATCCGGTTACTTATATTTTAAAACAAAACTCGTATTCTTATTTGTTGCTGTTTTCTTTGAAATCGTAAAATACTATAACTATTACAAAAATAAACTTTCAGCATAAAACTAATTTTTGTAATATCTTGCATACTGTTCAATTATTTTTGGTTTTATGCTACATTTAAGAAAGAGAAAAAAATATACACATAAGTTAAACATACCTTCGGTTCTTTGATTTAGGCCCATTTTGGTAATTGTATTCATTAAATAAAATATAAACATAAAATTAAACATACATAGAATATAGAAACTTAAGCACTATTCACAAAATTATATATTTACAAGTCACATTAACCTAGTTAAAATGAAAATTTGAAAGCAACGTAACTCCCCCCCCCCAAAAAAAAAAAAAAATACAACAATAAATGGGTGAGCAGTTCACGTTTGAGAACGAATTTAGAAAATGCTGATCAGGGCCGGCCCAAGGGGGAGTGCGAATGTAGGTGATCGCCTAAGGCCCCGCGCTTAGAGAGGCCCCGCTCCTGGGCTATTTTATTGCTATCTCATAAGATATGATAGAGAAGAGGCCCCGCTCTTGCGCTTCGCCTGCCCCCCCCCCCCCGCGCACGCCCCTCGGGCTGTCTCTGTGCTGATAAACCAACAAAGTAGACAATTCATAGGTTCAAGGGGTATAATTGGAGTTTTTCTTCCTTTTCATTGCTTGCTCAGTAATTTTCTGGGCTGGTGTAAACCAGGAAGTTGTAAAACGAAGCTGTATTGCTCCCTGCAAATCCTTCCCACAGAATTCAAGAATCCCCTCTCACACAATTCTTTTGAATTCTGTGAGAGGCGATGGGGGGGGGGTGCTCGCTAATTGCGAGGACTGACTATATATCATTCCAGCTTTGGAAGGATATCGAGTTCACGGAATGCTAGACACTCAACAGTGGGCAGGTGGACACTACACTGTATTTAGGGGTGCAAAAAAGAAGAAAAAAGAAAATTAATGATGTCACAAAAGCATGCTATTTAAAGATATGTAAAGTTCCTTTTCAAAAGCAAAAAATGCTCACTTTCATGCACAGAAATAGATATTTCAAAAACTCAAACCTCACATACATTATTTTTCAAAATAAATCAATTTTTATGGTCTAAACTGGATTCATCTGGGAAGTACACATGCCCCCTCTGGATCCGAGAACTGGCCTTGGCTTAATATGTTAAATGCAGCTACTTTTTCTTTTACACTCTGAGGCAGACTAGAGACGTCAATGCAAGTGCAAGCTGTTCTGATTCTGATTTCTCTCTGGAGTTCCCAGATTATCACACTGACAAGGGGGGGGGGGGATAGCCCGCGTCCCCAAATATCCCAATAATATAGATTAAAAATTCATATATACTGAAATAATAATAATAATAATCAAAATAAAACAATTTCCTCTGTAACAGTTATTGTTGTATTGTTGTCCATCATTAGATCAACTGGGAGAGATTTTTTGGATGGTGAACACGATTTCACGATTTGATCAAAGTACAGTAAATTGAATGCCATTTTTTACCCCGAATACCAGTGCCTTGTGTTTTATGTTTTAAAGAGGAAAGAAAATTACAAATTTTTTATTGGTCCAGGAAAATTTTCTAGCACGCTAAACTTGAACGCCTTGTAGAAATAAGCATCCCAGACAGTGGATTTAGAGGTGTGGACGCCCTGGGGCAACAAAGGAGTGGTGGCCCCTAATTATTTCTCAAACAAGTTAAGAATTTTTTCGAAGACAAGTGTGGCGAAGTGGGTTCGCCGTTAACTCATAGCCTAGAAGTCCAGGATTGGATTTCTGAGTTCGATATACGTTAGGAAATTTTATGTAAAGATGTCTATTGTGTGGGGGCCTCCTCTCTTGTGGAGGACCTGGGAGGGCCTATGCTGCAGCATCGGACCTGGGGGGGCCTATGCTGCATAGGTCCTCTTGTGGAGGACCTATGCTGCAGCTCCGGTTGCCCTCCCCTAAATCCGGCCCTCACCCCAGACTTAATGTCCATAATGTTAATAATACAAATGGATAAAATATTTTTAAAAAATTATTCTTGGTTATATAATCTTGCTCAAGTATATGTACGTAATTTTTTAAAATTCAATATTGGAAGTTTCGAAAATGTTTTATGTTGCAAAAACGCAATAGCGGTCAAAAATATGCAGACCCTGATCATACTTAGATGGGCCCCGGGGCAAGAGCTTATTTTGGGCCTCTGTACTATTACAGGCATTTAACTTATTTTTGATTGTTTTCTATTTTCCCAGCATAAAAATAAAACATTTTTAAATAATTCTAAAATTTAATTAAAAATTACCCATGTATTTATACTCATTTAGAACAAGACTATGCATTTAAAATTAATTTTAATATTTTTTAAAATTCATTTATATTATTAGCGTATGTGTGCGCCAAGTTCCGCCTGCCAGAAAATTTTCTTTTCTTCATCATAATATGTATATATATATATATATATATATATATAATGCTAACTAATGGATATTTTATGATAAGTACATATGGCCATACGTTTTCAAAAACGCCTTTAATTTCTGTTTTATTAATCTAGTCTTAGAAACCATTATCATTGAGTTAGAAGAACGGAAAATATAAGTCTCGAAGCCTTTTTATTGTTACACAATTATGATATAGATATCATAAAGGAAATTTAGCTTAAAAAAATTATTATTGCAGCATATATAAATTTAATATACAATAAATCGAGAGATTTGCGGGGCCTCTATTTTTCAGGGGCTTCGGGCTATTGCCCGCGCGTCCGTGTGATAATGAGACTATGAAAATACTATGTTAAAATGCTTGGTATGGTATAGTAAAGGGGGCCCCGAAGATTTTAGTTTAGGAGTGGCTAATACTACAAATATTGAAGAACTTGGTTATAGTGAGCTCGATTATAGTAATAATTCCCTTATAACGTCAAAATATTCTGTATCACACGCCCATAGAACACAAGGCCACTATCAGCGCGCGCGCGCGTAACTCGTTATAGAGTCATAAATAAATACCTGACTTCTTCACTGACGTTGTAATAGTGTTTAACTGTATTTCATACACTGACTGTAAGTATTTACTTAAAAACCAACGTCTCTTTTTTTTCTTCGGTAAAAAAATATTTTATAAATAGTTAAGATAATTTTTAATAATAAAATGTTTTAATTCATTAATGACATTTTTCAATTTTTAAAGGTTTTCAGATCTAACTCTCCAGTTTTAGGGGAGCTTTAGTCCCCATAGCCCCTCCGTGGGTGCGCCTTTGCCTGCAAGTAACCCAGTACCCCGAGCCCCATCTAAATATGATCAGCTTTGGATTCGCTTTTCTTCTTTTTTTGTCCTCTTTATAGCAGGTTGGCGAGTCTACAAATAATACTGAGAAAGATTAAAAAGAAAAAAGATGTACAAGGTCAGGCTTCAGGCAGGAAAAAAAAACCTCTTCCCCCCCCTCCCTCACTCGTGTGCGTGTGATGTGTGCCCCCATAGAATCTCGGGGGGCACGGGACACACATAGATACCCTGGGAGGGGCGGGGGAGGGATTGAGTATTCTTTCAAGTATCAGTTCCAGTTCTATGCTTGGTGTCATAAGAAAGAGAATTTGCACCACGAGATCAATCACCGGAAATGATGACGCGGCAAAAGTAGTTTCCAAAACGCGCTACAAACTACTAATTTTTTGTAGCGCGCTACACTACAAACTACTTTTTTAAAAAAGTAGCGCGCTACACTACAAACTACTAAAAAAAGTAGCGACTACTGTAGTTTCGCTACTTGTAGCGCGCTACTCCCCAGCCCTGCATATACGTGTACGCCGAAAGCGAAGATAGGGGTTTAATTGGCTCTGACAAGAACCTTGTAAGTTCTTCCTCGTAACTATTTCGAGTGCATGCGAAAGAGAAATTAAAAAAAACCAGAAAAGTCATCATCCATGGGCTGATCCTCGATACTGATATCTGAAGTTGTCGGAAACATATTCTGGAGGTATTCCTCTATCCATTTTTTTGGCTTCGGTCTTCCTCTCCTCCTCAATCCAGAATAGTTTGAATCTGGGATGGAAACAAGCTGAGAGAACAGTTTCTCTGTCCCACAGCAAATGACTAAATCTCGTTTCCACCTGACAACTGAAGATTTTGCGCCCCCTCCTATTTTTTAAAAATGCAACTAGGTAGCTTTCATATACCATTTAGCGCCCCTTGGCCGATGCTGCGCCCGGGTACAGTTGACCTTCCTTGCTCCCCCGTAGCCAGGGACGGCCCGACACGGTAAGCAAGGCATCGGAGCGCCATATTCGAACTAAAAAATTAAGGAAAACTTAATCTGGAGCATAACGCGGGGCTTCTTTACGTTTGCAGGGAGGCTCCACGTACCCTAGATCAGCTCTTGCACCTAGCTACGCCACACATTTAGCTATAAAAGCTTTCAGGGGTTAAAATGAGGCTTTCAACTTCAATAATATACGGACTGTCAAATATGCATGGTACTCTGAAACTCATTGGCAAAAAGTTAAAGAGTGGCAAAGGTAAATAAGACGGTTATGAATCACGTAACAATGTAGGGTTTGATAAGACGTCCTCGAGTACCTGTTAATAATTTATTTTTTCACAGAAAGTTCACTAAAATTCACTATTAACATGATTGATTACTACTGTACATTGACTAAAAGATTTATTATTAAACAATTATTAACAGGTAAATGAAACCATTTGCGACATCCACAGTGCTATATTATTCTGAACAGCCTTGGTAGAGATGGCGCCCGGTGCGGTCGCACCGTTCGCTCTACCTTAGGACCGAATCTGAAAACTGTCACTACAAACGAAGAACACTGTAACCGAGGTCAGCAATATTTTTAGCCCCTGAAATAATATCTTGGATGCATATGCTTATACCTTTTGTCCCTTTTCAACAAACTCAAAAAAGATAAGGTTATCAACTCGTAAAAAAAAAAAAAAAAAAAAAAAAAAAAAAAAAATGTGTACAATTTCTACATATTTACTTTCTTTTTTTCAGTTTCAGGTTCCACGAAAAATGTACTAATCCGTTTTTACACTTCTTTGAGACAAAAAAACATTCCGAGTTGTAGAACATAATCACGTGATTAATTAATGTTTGAAAATCTACAATAC